>JAANDH010000079.1:0-200501 GCA_011799765.1 Nymphaea thermarum | reverse complement strand
TGACTCGCAAGTTGGATCAGCAAATTTGCCAACTATGTGATTATAAACAAGGTAGGGCTTGCACCAGACAACCAAGTTATGGGTGACTAGTTTGCTCCTCCCAAACATCATAAATTATCATTAATGTCCTTTAGTGAGGTCCAAACTTGGAGCTTGTCTAGAGAAAGCTAAAACTTGTCCAATCAGATCCCAAGACACTAGGGTAGACATTAATTGATTTTTCCTGTTTTTTACTTTTTTTATAAAAAAAAAATCTCTTAGTCAGATAACCATCGGAAACAACCTTTCTCCATGTGCATTGTTGTTAAAAACTTGGTTCCCTACTTGTCCAGCAAAAAAGTGCTAGGTCTGCAAGCTATTGCTACCAAAGAAATAGAACTCTCATGGCCATCAGAAAGACAAAAAAATGTTTGTGACATATACTAGGTTTGCCTTCTCAGCATTACTAAAGATAATTTTTAAATTAACTTCAAATAGGAATATAAATAAGAATTGTTGAGATGAAAAAATGAAAATAAGCGTGTTAAATCGTCAAATCAAAACTTGTACACGCACACATATTTCAAGGTCCTAATTTTGGTTAGGCCCTTTAGCACGTCCCTCAAAAATATCAAACCAAATACATGTGGTCCAAGAATAGAAGCCTATATTGTTATGAAAAGATGTTTCAAGTCAATGTGAAAAACAAAATTTAATGGCCTAAAACACCTCATATTTTTAATGTTTAAGCCCTTACAAAATCATATCCACAGACTGGATTTTATTGTTTTTTTCTTGAATCATATATATTTTTTTAATATTTTAGTGTTTCCTTTTCTAAAGTATGCCCCTTTTTCCATCCAACAAGACGACGGCTACCAAATAACTACTAATTTTAATTTTCACATGTATAGTATATGTAAAAAATGTTACAAGGTAGCATATACTCACTTGAATATGTCCAAGCTGGTGGCTTGAGTATAGTTTTTTCCTCTTTGAGGAGATTTATGGTCTTGATCAAATTACATTTAAAAGAGGTAGTCAAATAAAAGAAAAGTTATGAGCGTTGGTGGAGGACCCTATTCAGAAGGGTCTCTGTTAGCTATTGGGAGGTGTGTATGTCGAGGCAATACAGCTTTCCAGAACAAAGGTATCAAACATAGTAAACGTAAATATCATGAAGCGGATAATATCTCTAAGCTAAGGTCTTCCAACCTGTAACACCTAACGACTACATTGACATCACTTAGAATCTATATCTAACCCAACCTTTTACATCTAATCCCAGCATATCGCAACCGCACGATGGGATGAACAACATGTCTCCCATATATACCATCCTTCCCTAAGTTCAACCATGCAACATTATCGACGACTGAGTTTTGTGTAACCTGATATGGGTTTTTATTTAATAAATTAAAAAACCTGCCGAAACTTTTTGGCCAACAACACAATGCCACCCAACTTTTTGACATCAACAAACAACTGCTCAAGGTTTGACACAAATTCTAGTAGAGTTGCTTCACTTATGGAAGCAGATGAAAAATGTTATTTTTTCAAAATGACAAAGCTGACCTACTGCCGTTCACTCCTCAAGTAGAATTTGAATACATGGTATTAAATGCCCAAACATTAGAATGTTCAGTATTTATTACTGGGTGGATTTTAAGTGGAACATAAGTTTCAGGTCCTATACACACCATCTTGTGTGATGTTCTCAAACTTTTGTTCTAGACATTTTATGTTAGGAACAACAACGCACACACAACTCTCCTCTCACACTCTCAAGAAGGGGTTAGAAGCAACAAGGAAGAAGACAAATGTTTACATGGTTCGGAGCAATTATCTCCTACGTCCACGGTCGCACAGATCTTTTGTACTCACTCTCAGATGAACACAGACACTCTCAGAGAGAGGACACACATACACATCAATGGAGGCCACACACCCTCTTACCCCAAACTAAGGCTAGAGGGGGGTTTATATAGAAAACATGAAAGATTCTCCTTGATCTTTTGGAAAGATTCTCACGCCATAATCAAATGATGGCGATATCTTGGAAGGATTTGCACACTAGGAATCATATGATTTTGCTTGATTTGGACTCCACCTCCTTCATGATGATCTCCCCTTCGCAAGGCAGATATGTTTCTTGATGTGGACTCCACCTCCTTCATGATGATCTCCCCTTCCCAAGGCAGATATGTTTCTTGATTTGGACTCCACCTCCTTCATGATGATCTCCCCTTCTCGAGGCAGATATGTTGCTTGAGGATCAAGTTTCATACACCAACAATCTCTCACTTGGAATTTGATCCATCTAAGTGCTTGTATATCACATACTCAACCTGTGTGACGTCTCCTCAACAATTAACCTTGGAGACCAACTGAGGTTAAACATAACCTCAGCTTCTCAGCAGTCACTGGCTTTGTTAAAATGTCTGATGGATTCTCTGTTTCACGAATCTTCTCAAGAGATAGTATCTTCTCTTCCAACAAATCTCTAATGAAATGATACTCCAATTCAATGTGCTTTGTTCTAGCATAGAACACTGGATTCTTGGCTAAATGAATTGCACTTTGACTGTCACAAGAGAGAACATTCTTCTCTTCCTTTACAAGCAATTCTTCTAGAATAGTCTTTCGTCAAATCATCTCTTTGTTGACTTCTGTAACTGCAATATATTCAGCTTCTGTAGTAGACAATGCAACAACCTTTTGGAGCTGAGAAACCCAACTCACACAAATTCCTCCTAGGGTGTAAATGTACCAAGTGGTACTTCTCCTGTTGTCAAGGTCACCACCCAAATCTGCATCCACAAAGTCATGCAAAAGTAATTCATTTTTCTTAAAACAAAGGCCTGTACCTGAAGTTCTTTTCAAATATCGTAATATCCATTTCACAGCCTCTCAATGTTTCCTTCCAGGCTCGGCCATGTATCTGCTTACTGCTCCCACTGCTTGTGCTATGTCTGGTCTGGTGCATACCATAGCATACATCAAGCTACCCACTGCTGAAGCATATGAAATCCTTAACATTTCTTCATGCTCTTCATCTGTCTTGGGTGACAAATCCTTGGATAATTTGAAATGACTAGCAAGAGTCGTACTAACAGGTTTAGCATCTTGCATCTTGAACCTGCACAAGATCTTCTCAATATAATTTTGTTGAGACAGATTTAAGGTACCTATCTTACTGCTGAAGCATATAGTTGTTCTTTCAAAGAATTGATATCTTGCAAATTTGAGCCTGCAATAAGCATATCATCCACATATAATAGTAAAATGATATAACAATTATCAAAGTTCTTAAAATAGCAACAGTGATCTATATCACACTTCTTAAAGGTCTTTCTCTCCATGAAGTTATCAAACTTTTTGTATCACTATCTCGGTGCCAAATATAAATTTTCAGCTGCAACTAAACTTAATATCAACCTTATAGTAGTTAGTTTTACAACAGGAGAGAAAATTTATGTATAATCTATACCTTCTTTTTGTTGAAAACCTTTCACTACTAACATTGCTTTATACATTTTTCTTCCATCTGCTTCTTCTTTAATTCTGTATACCCATTTGTTTTGCAATGCCTTCTTCCCACAAAGAAGCTTAGTTAATTTCTATGTTTTGTTAGCATGTAGAGAGTCCATCTCGTCTTTCATAGCTAACTCTCACTTAACAAAATTTGTAACCTGCATTGCTTTATCAAAATACTCGGGTTCTCCAGCATCTGTTAACAGCAAGTAATATAAGTAAGGAGAATACCTTAGATTTGGTTTTGGCCTTCTACTTGATCTCCTTAATAGAGGTTGGGATGTGCTTGGCTCTTGTTCCATCTGATTCTTTCCAACTTGAGTCTTAACTGCAACATCATCTTCAGAGACATCTTGAAGTTCTACAATGTCTTCACTTGTGTCATGATGTTCATTCTTCTCAGACATAAGACTATCTCTGTCTTTGTATAGAGCCATCTCATTGAACACTACATCATTATGTCTAATAATTTTCTTCGTTTTATCATCCCAAAAATGATACCCAAACTCGTCATTTCCATAACCAATGAAATAACATTTTCTGGACTTAGGATCTAATTTATCCCTTTTATCTAAGTCTATATGTACGTAAGAAATACAACCAAAGACTCTTAAGTGTGCAAGATTTACCTCCTTGGCGATCCAGGCTTCTTCGGGTATCCCATAGTCCAAAGGAACAGAAGGCCCACGATTTATCAAGTATGCAGTTGTACTGATTGCATCCGCCTTAAACATCTTTGGAAAGCCTGAATGCAGTCTCATGCTCCTTGCACTTTCACAAAGGGTTCTGTTCATTCTTTCAGCAACCCCATTTTGTCGTGGCTTTTTAGGGATCATCCTTTGTGTTTGAATCTCATGATGTACACAAAAGTCTTTAAACTCTTTGCTGTCATATTCACCTCCATTATCTGACCGCAGACATTTAATCTTCTTTCCGGTCTGATTTTCTACTTCTGCTTTTCACCTTTTGAAAACAGTAAACACGTCAGATTTATGTTTGAGAAAGTAGACTCGTACCTTTCTGGTACAATCATCAATGAAAGTGACATAGTATAGGGATCCTCCAAGAGAACGAACTGAAGCTGGTCTCCAACTTTGGAGAAAGTGACCATTTTTTGTTTTCCAAAAATACAGTCTTCACATAGCCCAAAGTCTACAAACTTCAAGTCATGCAACTTGTTATTTGTTGTCATGATTTTCATTCCTTTCTCACTCATATGCCCAAGCCTGCAATGCCACAACAATGATTTATTTTTACATTTTTCCATAGCTACTATGTCTTTCACATCTGTAGTCATGTACAATGTGCCAAGTTTGTGACCTCGTTGCTATAACCATAGCACCTTTGGTTATCTTCCAAGATCCACCAACAAAGGTAGTAACATAGCCTTTGTCATCTAACTGCCCGACCGAAATGAGATTTCTTTTCAATCCTGGGACATGTCTGACATCTTTTAACTTTCATACATGTCCATTCTGCATTTCAATGTGAACCTCACTTTTTCCTATAATATCCAGAGGTTCATCATCTGCAAGGTATACTCCGCCAAATTTTCCTTAAATATAAAGCATTGAGGTGTGACGACACTACAATTCAAAAAGGAAGGAGCTATGCCAATCAAAACAATACAACCAAAACAAGACGTCTAACAAAAATGCCTCAAACCATATAACTAAACAATACAACCAAAACAAGACGTCTAACAAAAATGCCCCAAACCATATAACTGATGTCTAACAAAATCAAGACATCAATATAACCAAAACAAGACGTGTCGGCACTACAAAAGACCCAAAACCAACCCAGTAGGATGTGAGTGAAGCCAATTGATCAACCTGCTGCCCCTGGTCTGTCAAAACCTGAAAAAGGAAACAACTGAAAGCTTAGCCTTCGCAGTATGACAACAAGCCTAGAAAATCTCTAACCCTCTTAAGGGCTCAAATATGAGATAATCACAATTATAAAAGTAAATCATCATCATGTCGTGACAGGGCATAGTCACATCATTTGCCAAGAAGGCTCCTCACATAGACCACGACATGTAAAGGCCACTCAATGGCCCCAATAACACAATTTCAAATCACATGCAAGGCATGCATAAACATATCATTCTCATTCATTTCATTCACATGCACATCATTCACATACATTTCATTCATATACTTTCATTTTCATTAGCTTCAGTGAATTAACAGTTCTTATGGGTGCAAACACAAGCACGTGCATACCGCGGGCGGCCTACAGCCTGGAGACAACCCCCGTGGTGGCCCATAACAATATGGATATGTTCCCGCTGCAGTGGTAGAACACTCATCCATGGATGTGTGAATTCCAAGGAAAGATACTCAGCCTTCCCTAGGACACCCAGGTTGGGAAGGCGGGAACTCAACGCTTCAAGCACATCACACAACAATATCCTGGGGCCTTTCACCGCCTGCGCTCCGAATAGGCGAGACCAGTGGCGAAGGCGGGACAACTCCCAAACACATAGCCACAACCCATTAGCCTTTCATCTCTTATGCTTTCATTTTTATCATTCTAATTGCACATTCACAAAATGACTGGCTAGCTTATGTGGTTTGTTCACTTTACGAGTGCACCAATACCTCCAATTGCCTCCACACGAAGGCTACACATAACATTAACAGTCTTAGCTAGCCGACATAACAAATACGGGTACAACTACCCTCCAATCTCATTTAATTGCATCATTGCCCACGGCAATACATGTGCAACAAAACACAACATTCACATTCATAAAAATTCAATCCAACACATCTTTCAAAACTTAGCCAAATCCCAGAGAGTAGTCTCGATTGTGGTTGGCTCATAGTTGTCCTAGGCAGTTATTATTTAGGATGTTTTCTAATGCACAATTGGGGTCGAGGATATACTCGATTCGATACCCCACCTTATTTGTCATAAGCAGTTATCAATCTACCTTGCACATGCAATTGCATAGAAATTTTTAAACAAAACTATTCACATAAGCATTAAACTCTCATGCATACATTCATTCAATCACTTTACAATCATTCAATCACATCACAATCTTCGGATCCAACAATCCTAAGAACACACATTCACAAGTTGGTCCTAAGCAGGGATTTGCTTGGAATGTTGTCACACCTGTCACGCGTCCACAAAACACCCAAAATGCCTCGAGCTTCGAATTTGGTCACTCAAGGTCTACAGGACGTGCCCGGTGTACCTGCAAACATAAGCAAAAGATAAGATTTCTACTTGTTTTGCTTTACAATCTATATAAGTGTAAAATATATTCATTGAGGCATGTCATCACCTCAAGAAGGTATAGACGGGTATTGTTGGCCCACAAAACCCTCCAATAGGTCTTTTTCCAACTCTTTGAGGTTGTGACCAAACATCTAAACTCAAAGCTTCGATCAATCTATCACTAACACACTTCTCATTAGCTTTCTTTAGTTAAATCGTCTTCCCAATAATACACCTAACTTACATGATCTTCTCCAACTAACATAGAAATACGCTCATCGACAATAGTATGTACCACAAGTTGCAATAACGGTCATCTATCTTCTCAACCACATCCAACCTCTACCATGTTTCCAAATAGCTTTGAAAATCAACACATCATGCTAAAGAGATAGATATACACATAGATTCTTGTTCTTCTCAAAAATAATCATAAACTTCTCCCAAAATAGCAACATCGCTAAAATGCAATCCAAATAATCAAATCATGAGTCTAGCATGCTCTAATAGATAATATTCAACAATCTAAGCTCGATTAGACCTTGATCACCCGAATTTCAAAGTCTTAACTACTGCAGTCATCCCAGCAGCCACTTCACGAGTTCGAGAGATCCTGAAGCGGCAAAAATCCTTCAATGCCGCCACCACCAATGCATTCATTTCACTGCCATGAGGGAAAAGATGCATCCCCAAGCTGCAAATTGACCAAATAGCCACAACAGAGTGAAAATCGACGAAAAGAGACCTCAAGATAGGGGTCTGTCATTAGGAAAAAGGCAGTCGACTGTGAGGGAGGTTGAAAACAAGAGGGAGAACACGAGAGAGGTGAGTGGAAGGAGGTTGGCGATAAGGAGAGGGAGTGCAGTGAGAGAAGAGAGAGTGTGGGCAGGTAGGGTTTAGACAAAGGGGAGGGGTAGACAGAGAGGGCGAGGGATGGACGAAGAGGGTAAGAGAGACCGCAGAGAGAGACAGAATGTGCGGGTAGAAGGGGGGAGCTGACGGAGAGGGAAGACTGAAGAGGGCTGCACAACAGTGAGGCCGTGCGAGAGGGAGAAGGGTGTGGGTAGAGGGGTGAGAGTGCTGGAAGAGGCAACGAGAGGTCAAGAGGGCTTACTAGCGCCACCACTGCCGTTGCCCTTCCTCCGCTGGCCCAAACGTCGCCACTGCCCTCCTCCAGCCTCCTGATTTCTCTTGAGATGCGGTCATAGCAGAAGAGGAAACGAAGAGGGGAAACGAGGGAGAAGGGGGGTAACGTCGGGCTTCCTCTTAAGCATGGAGATCGGGTCCGGGTCTGGACCCGATCCAGATCTACCTGCCCCAAAACTAAAAGCGTTACAACTATAATACTCTCATATGGATTTCACAATATTTTGGCTCTTCTTATACAATACTGTGTTTGTTCATAACCTAAGAAGCTTGAAATAGTTAATCATGTATTCCACATCTTATTATGCTTCCAATGGTTAATCATGAAATAATATCTTACCCAATTTGTGCTTCTACTACAAGTGATTTTTGTCAAATTTGTTTGGACCATGACTTATAGGTAGAGCAAATCTCTTTGAAGCTTACATTCAAACATGATATTATTTTCAGATTAAAGGTAAGTGTGAATGAAAACAACATGAAACTTTTATCTCCTAAGAAATTCAAACTTCCAAGGTGTGCCCAAGAAAATTTTTACTATGTTATACCTAATTTAAAACACAATGCTATAAAATCCATCTTTACGTTGGATGGATGTATATTTTATGTCAATTTTTTCTTGAAAGAATTACTATAATATGAAGTAAGTTTTTTTTGTCTTGCACTTATATATATATATATATATATATATTTATTTATTTATTTATTTATTTATTTATTTATATAATTTTCTTAGAGAGGTGAAAGCCACAATTCTTTTTAAACCAAACCTCATGAATTTTATTGTTTTATCTCATTCATGCTGCTACATAAAGATGTCCTTATCTTTTTAAAAATAGATATAAAATCATATACTACTCTAAATTGTATAGATATTATACAAGGCTGTTCCATTTTTAATATGAATACATAGATATTATATAAGGCTGTTTCATTTTTAATATAAATACATAGGATGGGAAATTATATATTCTTACTCTAGATTATATAGGTGTTATATGTGATTTTCATATATTTTAAAGAAATTACTGGATAACTAATTTGATTACAAAGTTAGATATCCTTAGAATAAGTGGAAAGCTAGTTTATAATATGTCAACCTTCTTAAAAATGCATATGTTTAGAATTTGCGTGCACTTGTCACATAAAAATAATTGGTAAGAGGAAACATAACATAGCGTACTTATTTACATTTACATTTCCAAAGTTTCTGTTTAGAAGTTCAATTTCATTTTTGGATTAAGTAACATGTAGAATGATTGGGCCAACTAATATAAAGGAAAAGTTTAACCTCCTGATTTCTTTAAATAAATTTTACAGTATAAAGAATTATTATGGCGAATAAAAGTTGCATGAGAGGGTACTTTCTTGATGCAGTAATGTCCTTCACATCTTGAGCATGCAACAAAAGCTAGAATAAAACATATTGACTTGTTTCATGGCCACATATGCTCTTGAGAAAGTTAGGTTTTAGACATAATTTTTTTAACAAAATTAGAATATTCTAGTATCCAAATAAAATAAAAAAAATATAATATTTTATTATTTCAATGAAGTCTAACAAAAACAAGTTACTCAGTTGACCAATAACAAAAGGTTTTCAAATAACATAAATAACTTTACAATATTAAAAGGAAATGTATAATATTGTCAGCAATATGAGTGATCTAATTGTAATGGCTTCAACATATTTGAAGGAATTGATTTGTAAAACTGTTGTCTCCAATTTTTTTTTTAATTAATGTAGTTTATAAGAAATGAAGTCATAAAACAAATGTACTTATGGCCCATTGTCACACCAAGCTCAGTCTCTATTTTGAAGGATACCAACCTGCTCCCTAACATATTCAATTCCTGTTCTAAAAAGGCCAGGAACTAGCATAGTTAATAGCCTAGCTAGCCCCTTTCAAATCCTTAAATATTTTCAAGAATCCTCAACATGGAATTAAACATTCCCATAACAGGGCGTTACAAACTGTAACAATCAGAGGACATTTCTTAAAATTAATCGATCTTTTGCTTATGTGGTGTTATAGTATGGTAAAATTTGTCATGAAGCTATAGACTCACTACTTTACTACTTGATAGATGATCAACTAAGAGGCATATATGCATTCAAATTTAATTGCTTAGAACTTGAAGAGCAAGTTACTATGATATAGAATATAATGGGAATATTAGGCTGTGAAAACTTTAATTCTATAAATTGCCATTCCATCATTCATCAATTCAATTTTATAACCCAGTGCAACAGAAAGCTTAGTCGTCAAACAAAAGATTTATGTCCATCAAACAAAAGATGTGTGTTCATCAACCATACTAAAATTTTATGTCTATAAAGTGCTAACCTTAACAATATCAAATATGGAGAGTGGCTTAGTCACCGACCGTGGAGTTTGACATATATATTTGGATAACTTCAATACTTGGTACACGTAGTAGCTACCTTGTGTTCATGTATCTCTTATACTTTAAAAAGTAACAGCCCGGGTGAGAGGAGTTTGGGCGGACTTATACAATATATGCCTAAGTCTCAAACTTCATGCTTTATGTCCAATCTGTTTAGGGTACTTGAAGTTACCTAGGGTGTAGGTTGAGGCAATTAATGGAATTTTAGGCCATAATGACTTCTTTAAATTTCTATGGTTTTGAACTTTACAGGAGTTGTCTATAGACCTTCAAGTGTATCCTAGTTCTAACAAGGGGATGATAAAACTCTTCTATGACTTGATGTCGCATCATTTGATTGGCCTAAGTGTCCATGTTCAAGTCCATTACTCCATACAATTCTTTCAATTGCAATAATTTCCACTTCTCTTAGTACATTCTTGAAATTCGTGATAAAAGCAAAGGCTTCAAAAACAAATTTGGCATTAATTTAAAAATATAAAAGCATCGAACATCAACTTCACACGTTCTCTTTCATGCTTCCGTTGAAAAGTAGGTAAACTTGGGCCTACTGGCTCCATTTTCCTCAGTGATTCAGTGAGCCTATTGGTCATTGCCCTTTAGACTAGGACAGGCCAATTAGAAAACAAACCGCAAATAAACACCGCAGAAAGCCTAATCGACATCCCGAGCTGGCAGTTAGCTAACCTGCTGTCCCTCTGCAATGTGTGTCCATTTATAGGCGATGCTAGCTCTCTCATATTGCATGTGCAAGCAACATCACTACCAGTGTGCCCCAGCTAGAAATTTCTGGCTCAGAGGCAGTATTACTTCAACGTTCAAATTTTAAGAGGGCATTCATACGTATAAATTGAAAAAAAAGTATAATTAATGAATTTTTGATGTGTAAATAAAGCAAATTATATTGGCTGGTGTAGGCATACAGTTGTCCGCAGGAGCCACTACGTGGGTCCGGCACTGATTACTACCAGAGACCAGGGGCGGAGGGAGGGGAGGGCCCGCCTAGGCCGTGGCCCGCCCTTAAGTAGCTGGAAAAAAAATTACATTCAAAAAATAAAAAAAAAATTAGTTGTTCAATGTACTTTTTTATTTAGATTCATTTTGGCCCTACCCAAATTTGAGGTTGTATTTTTTGACCCGTCCCTAAACGAAATCCTGGCTCCGCCCCTGCCAGAGACCACAAAAGTTCCAACTGATCATCAGTTTGTAGGCGCACAATCCAAATGCTACTTTTACACATTAACAATTAAACAGGTGACTGGTGATCTGTACTGGTCATCGGTGTAGGACCTGAATGGCCTCCAAGGCACATATATGGTCTACATCTAAGATTTAGTGGACGTGTGACCAAACTTGGTTAACAGTAGCAGCATTTGCTTTTACTTTTCCCCCCACTTTTTGCTCTATTAAATCTCGTATTTAAACCAGAGTTACAAATAATGGTGAGGTTTTTCTTGGGTATAATACGGCGAGCTTGAAGAAAACAGAAAAAATATGGTAAATTTTTAAAAATTTTGAAAAACAAAAAATGGTGAAAAAATAAAATAAATGAGAATCTAATAACACAAACATAAAAAAATATGTAGATTTAAAATGAATAAAAAATGCAAAATACAAAAAAAACTGTTTGGCATTAAAAAACTAAAAAAACTGAAAAGAAACACTTTTTTTGTTTTTAACGTTTTTAACGTTTTTAAAAAAATATGTTTTTTAAAAAATTTAAACGACTAGTTAATTTATCATATTTTTCGCTTTTTTTTCTAAAAAAACGTGCTTTCTGTGGCTATGAATTTTAAACACCATATCTTATACATAATCATCATATCTAAATTTGAGACTAATATTTCGAGCCTATTGTCCTTAGCATATTAAATCTGTTCACACCGTGTCATGAGAAGGGCTCCTTGGATAGAAGTGCCCCTTAGATTAAAAAAAACTTCAAAAATATATATCTGCAAATTTTAAAAATTTTAGTTTAACATGTATAAAAAAATTTTTAAAAAATCTATTTTAAATCCTATTAAAATTTTGAAACTGTAGTTTGGCCTCTATAATGCATGCTTTGCCCAGCAGAACTGGATCTTAATCTGGTGATAGACTCCATATCACTCTATCCGCACGACTCGCAATAATGGCCCCCACTTGTAATCACTAGCCGTTGAAAACCCATATCTGCTGCCAGCTAGCTGCAGCCTATATACATTGCTGCCAAAGTATAAGAGGATGCAATTTCGTTCCCTTGTACATCCTTTTGCACAGGGTCATCTTTGTTTTCAAAACTCAACCATCTTTGATCTCTCACATTTTCTTCTGACCGTACGATCAATAATAAATGAACAGAAAAGGAGGTGCATCAAAGTGCCCCTCGCCCTCGACCAAGAAGGCCGTATCCATCATAATGGAGTCTTTGCGGGGTCCCCAAAGCTCATAAAGGTTCAACTAAATGGCATGAATGCGAAAGTTCATTGGTACCATTCATTGCTTCGTGTGGGCCGCATTTCGATGGGGTCGGCATTGGCAGAGCCAGAAGATTAAGTGAGGGCACCAATATCGTTTCGAGGGGGATCGATACATTGGTTTTAAGTAGGAGATGGTAGGCAATTAGTCTCCACTTCAAGTGTCAGTGTTATAGATGCCAACATGGAAAGTTGTTTGTTGCAAATAGAAAGCTATCTTGAAGAGGAAGGAGCCCTCTACCAAGCCGTGGGTCTCGCAACCCAAAATTGAGGGCACGAACATCCGAATAGCTGAGAGGGCCACTCATGCTTAAATTTATGTGTTTATATACGAAATATGCCTATTAATTTGGGATCACCAACCAGGGCCTCAATAAAAAATGCTTGGAACCTTTCCCGTATTTAAAATAATTACTTGAACATGGACAAAGGCTTCTTGACTTGGAACGGCTGCCACTCCAAATATATAGACTTAATTAGCTCAAATGATATTCATTTATGATACGCACGTGTTGTCCATGATGCTGCACGTACAGATATCAATGGATTGGATCCTAATCACATGTATTTTATACCATACTTGTTTTATCGGATATTTACATATTTGAATTTGAATACAAAGTAAGAAAAAATTTATATCATATATTATATCTGAGTTCAATTTTAAATTCACAATCCAAATCCAAATTTGGCCTTAAACTGAACCCAAACAGCATTGACCGTATTTTAAATGGATGAATATTAGATATAAGATATTTCTTTAAAACTAAACCTAAATTCTAATATCAATCCAGTCAGATATATATCTAAATCTGAATCTGAAACTGAATTTTATCAGAGGTCATTTTTCAATCAAACCTGATCAAATTTCTTGACTGTATCTTCAGGTTGTTATATATATATATATATATATATATATATATATATATATATATATATATATATATATATATATATATATATATATATATATATATATATATATATATATATATATGTGTGTGTGTGTGTGTGTGTGTGTGTGTGTGTGTGTGTGTGTGTGTACAATTTTTTCGAGAAATTTGGTCGAATTCTACCTGAGATATACTTTAAATATAGTATATGTAGACATATTTTTACATTACAAAATTTTATAACGACTGAAGAAATCTCCCTTTTTTTCAAATATATATTGATCATTGTGCTGCTTGTGTTAGGCTTAACAAGTGAGACTACTTGGCTCCTTATTTGTTCGCTTGCCAGCCAGCCAGCGGTGGACGGGCCGCTTTTCTCCGAACACGCAGGACTCCTTCGGCTCCGTCGTCCTGCCTATTGCCCCGAATGTTGTCCTCATCCTAAGAATGAGAAAGGCAGAAGTAATGGAAAAGAACGCCCATTCGCATCTTTTATGTATAATGAATTCTAAAAGGCTTGCCCATACGTCAAATCTACATTTTCATTTTGACATTTATTAGTAGCAACACGAACCTGTGCTTACGTTTACTTAGATGGCAAACATGCATGGCAGTAAACTACTAACTTTTTCTTTATCACTAGTTAGAGTTACTACAGTGTTTTCTTAAGATAGTACACATTCGTGAAAGAAACCTGTCTCTTAGTTGATGAGATTGGTTAACAAATTAATTTAATAAGAAATTAGGTAGTCGAAGGTTTTTTACTTATTTAGTTATCATAAATCTTGGTTTTAACTTGTAACTAAAGCTACTTCAGGTCATGGTTGTAACTAAAATTATTTTCCTTTTTCCTTTCTCTTTTATTGAAGTCTGACCATGGGATGGGCACTGGAGAATGTACTAGATATAGAAAACTCCAAGTAGATATTAAAATGCCTAGCTTGTGTTTGGATGAAACCCTAAAATAATATTGTTTTCTGAAAACTAGGCTTTGTGAAAACTTGCTTTTTGAAAATGTCAAGTTATTCACGGTCTTGTAAAAACTAGAGTGCATGTCAAGTTACTTATGCTCTTTTGAAAATGTGTGTTTTTTTTTTATTCAAAACTGGGTTTTTTCGCAAACTACATTTTGATTTCATCCAAACACACTTTAAACGTCGTTTTGCCTCCAAGATTATGTTTAAGGGTGTCAACGAAACATGCGCTTAAAGATCTGCTTAGCATTTTGCATAAGGTTCAAATTTCATTAGACGCATTTTCAGCACAATCAAGGCTTCACCTTCCAAAGCAACTTTAGATCTCAGTGAACAAACAGTGCAAAGAGATTTAATAGAGACGCGATCATGCCAAATCCACGGATGCAAGCAAACTCCAAAGAGTGGATCAAGGATGGTTTTGCACATCAGCCAATGATGTATGTTTTACGTCACATATGTAGCGGTTGAATCAAAAGAAAAATGGTCCACAATTGAACAGATAGATAAATGTATATGGTCCACATATAAATTCGACCTGACATGGCATGAAATACATTGATCCAAATCCAGGTATATATCTAACGTTAGCCAACCTAAATCGTCAATAGTTCTTGTTTGGATCTTATTTCTAAGATACCAATTTGGCAATAGCATTTCAGATACTATTCGATATTCAAATATTATATGTGATCCACATGTGAGTTTGGTGCAGGAGATGCACTTTCAAATATTAGATGCTGCGTGTCTTTTAAAGTGCTTATTTTATAAAAATGCACGGAAATAACTACCCACTACCTATTACATCCCTCTTGAGACAGAAAAATAAAAACTATCTAAGCTCCAGAACCATCTAGGCAGTTGCTTTCCACAAATTCAAGGTTCGGCCTGCACTGCAATGGATCAGATAATTCCAACTCAGCCTCACCTCTATGTTCTGTGTATCCGCACTCCACAACAAGCACAAGACTACTAAACTAAGAAGAAAATAAGAGAGGTAAACATGGGAAAACACTAATGTGAATCTATCTATTCTACACTGTTTGGTGCCTTGGTCTGAAGCTGCTAATCGAAATCAGCTAGTGCAATGGCCTCACCTATTAGCACAACCATGCTGCTACACACCTACCCTCCAGCGATGCAGTTTCCGAAGCCCATGCTATGCAACTAGTAACCAGCTGCCACCTACCACCCACTGATTTGAGCCTATATGCCAACTTCCTTTGAAACAAGTAGCTAGCTAACCTACTACTTAGAAAGTGATAAACAACAAACAACGTATTTAAATGATCTGATCTAATATAAATAATATTAAACCATCAAGCAGAAGAACAATGCTTGATCAATCTATCCAAGGCAAAACAAATTAAGACAGAAATTGCCTAAGCAAAGCATCGCAGTAAGTATCAGACCTGATCCCTAACCATTTTTAACGGCTGGAGTATAATTGTTCAGACAATTTGCAGCTGGGAGGATGGCAATCAGAAAGTAATGTATGTGATAAAGAAAAAAGATTCTGATAGAGTGCTAGTGGGGACAAGACATGCAAACATGTCTCAGGCAGATCATAAACCGGTCTATTTATTCTAAACAAGAAAACAAGCTTAAATTGCACTAAGCAAATGAACAGCCATGTAACCATTGAAAAGTACTTAATCTAAGCCTAAAATAAACAAGAAAAAAATGTATTCTTGATCAACATGGTAAAAAACATTAGATTTTGATGAATTAACAACTGCCTATATAGCTCTAAGCTAGACTTAACAACCTAAATACAACCTAGTTTCATAGGTATCAGTCATCATATGAGTAATGAAACTCAAATCTTTAGTATACCACCTGAAACCTACATCTAATATGCTGCTAAATAGAACATAACATAGATCAAAACTCAAATTAACAATACAAAAAATAAGAAATATTGAACTAGATTAAATTTTCCAGACTACCAATTTTTCAAATGCATGCTAACCTACCAGTGAATCAACTGAAACCAAATGACCTAATTCTAATGCATAGAAATTCTATGCATATATTAAATAAAAAAAGCAAAACAGGATTACAGCAACCAATTCAAAACTACCTTAGAAGAGAATAGCCTAGCCAATCAAGATCCAGCAGCTAGTTTTATAACCTGTTTCTCGACTTAAAGCAAACTGATCTAAATCAACAAAAGATCAACTTTACATATCAAAAAATAATTAAGAATAACCGAGATATTTAATGTTAACTGGTTTATATCTAAAGCAGCATAAAAAAATTGTTGTGGTGCCAACAAAATAAAACCTAGACCTAGAAGACCTTAAAGCTATTCTATACTCAATAACAAAAATAATCTGATGCAACAATGAACTAAATGCAGATAAGAAATTCATAATCTAAAATATGAACATAAACAAATCCTACATGCTGGTTCACTCAACAGAGGGTAGATAAATAGATTTGCTAATCTTAGATCAGCCTTAATTACTTGAATTTGGGACGTTTGAGAAGACAGGCGACACATCCTTTTACTATTTTTTATCCATTGTTGCACCACTGAAGCATCAGCTTGCTAGTGGCCTTGGAGTTGGAATCAGGTCACACTCAAATAATTTAATTAGTTAATTGATCATGTATATTCAATATTTTTTATTAGACATGATTAGATTGTTAAACTTAATTAATTAACTAAAAACATAACATGATAAAGGTGAGATACTCAGAAAAATACTCATATGGCACTATCACAAAAAATCTTGGAATTCCAATTCGTAAACTTATAGTTTTCTCATCGGAGTCATTATGTAATGTGTACAAGCAATAATTGCATAATCATCCTTTAATTTTCATTGTTATCTACATCCATCCTTTCCTTTACTTTAATCTTGGAAGAAAAGACTGATTATCCAACATTAAAAGAGCTAATATAAATTGTCAAACTTATATGAGAAGTTAGTTTCATTGTTCATTGGAATTTCAATACATGGTATGAGATAACAATTTTAGAAATCGATCATTATATGTAATGGATGTTCCAAGACCAGTAAGCCCTTTTTTAACATAAACGCTGGTTATTCCATTGAAAGCTACTGAAAAGCTTATCATTCTATTAAAGAAAGAAAAAGAATACAAGAGAGATTAATGAAAGCTGAATGGGTTTCGTAATAGGATCTAACAAATCCTACTTCAAAATTACTTCAACACAAGCATTCCAAATTGCTCTTTGGATCTTTCCCAATACAATCTGCAAATTATTATGGACCACCTGAATATGATAACAACCAAATCATGGAAACCAACAAAATTGGAATTCTTTGTAAGAGAACCTCCTCCCAGTCCACCACTAACATTCCAAACAAAAATTCCTCCATAGGAACCTCCAAACACTAAACTTACTAGTCACATATTTTAATATACTTGCTGAGATAGATATGTAAATAAAACGTGATCTTGACCTTCAACATTTATTCTACACAAAGGACATATAAAGAATGGAGAAAAACCCACTCATTGAAATCTATCATTAGTTTGAAGTCTATTGAAGCTGGCCACGTGTGAAAACCAACAAGCTCTAGGCAAAAATTGGAACAACATAAAGGCATCTTTCATGTGGCCTTAATACCTTTAGTTCTAATTCTCCACCATGCTTGTTTTTCAGATGACATTGGATAACCATCAGAATACTAACACAAAAAACTTTGCCATTTGTTTTTTAGATGGCACTGGACGACCATCAGAAATGTAGCACAAGAAGTCTTTCCCATGTTTAAAACTAATTCTACATGCATTCATAACATTTGGTCTATCCTACGATTTGCCTATATCATCACTATAATGGGTGGGGGACTGAATTCTTAACAAATAAAACTATATCAGATTCAATTTCTACAAAATTGTCTCCTACAAAACTCATATTGAGTGGGAAGCCAATCAAGGGATCCACCCATAAGTTAATTAGGAAACCATCTTTTAGATGTCTTTTTCTAACATTTCATGATTTCCTTATCAATGGGTGATTGTCTACCTTCCACTGTATAGTCTAAGCAGTCTTGTTAAATAAATACTTCTTTCTACATGCCCTTGCCTATAAACTCTGATCAGGCAAGGTCATTATCTCCATATAAGCCCTATCTAGTAAGTTGACCTCCCCAATTTTTTTATTCTACCCTCTAAAAATGGTAAAGAAATAGTTTTTTATGGAATGAGATAAGGCGTATGGGTGAAATCCGGATATCCCCACAAGACTTTGACGATATGATCTTCCAAAGCATGAACAATAAAAGAAGGAAATTTGCAAACCGACAACCAGTATGTCAAGAGGTAAACAAATTGATTTAATGAGACATAATTTGCCATTGTATGAAAGTAGTTTCCCTTTCTATGAACTTAATTTGCACTGAACTTTAAGAATAAGACAATTCCAAGTAGAAGTGGTCAATGAAAAAGGAGATAACGGCAAACCCAAATGCGTAGTAGGGAATTACCCTCTTACCTCTAACAAAAAAGACCAACCAATTTCTCCACCATGCCATCATTTACACCAAAAGAAAAAAGAAAAGAAAGTGTCATTTATCTCTACAGATTCGTAGTCTAGCTCCATTTACAAACTCAAATAAGACAACATTAATATTCTAAAATGATTTTTAAAGAATTGGAAAACATGAGAAGATCATCCACATACATGGTGGCTAGCACATCAGCCCCCCCCCCCCCCCCTTAGCTAAAATAAGACTTCAATTTCCTTTCTCATGATTCCAGCTTGCAATTTCGTAGAGAATATTCCCATAACAACTAGAAAAAGTAGAGAAGACAGAGGAGCACTTTTGATGAAACACTTTTTCACCACAAAAAAAAAAAATCCTTGTTACCATTAATAAGAATTGCGTACAACACACACACTTTCCATCTATCCTAACAATCCAAACGGGAATGAACCTAACATGTGCCGAAGTTGCACTTAAAAATTACCAATTAGCTCTATCATATTCTTTTTCAATACAAATAGTTGCTGCTTTCACTATAGCCATTGGATGCATTATCTCGTGAGACAAGAGAAAACTATGATGAATAAGTCTCTTTGGCAAAAGAGAACACTGAAAATGAGAACAATCTGACCAAGATTGTCCTCATCTGAAGTACAATCACCCTAGAAATCAATTTAAAGATATCCCTTCTTAGGGCAATAGGAGAAAAAATCTTTACTTTGCACTAAAGAAGAGGACTTCCATCTTTTTGGCCAAGTAAACAGATTTGTGGAGTCTGTAACTTCAAAAAAATCAGTGAATTGAATGAAGACAATAAACATCATGCATGCATACAATGAAGAAGGTCTAATAGTCTTCTCATTCATTTCTAATCAAACTAAAATATCCCAAAAAAACAATTGTAGGTGAACATTTATTAGCAATAACAACACCAAACATTGAAAGTTGGCCTCAACTTATATAAAAATCAGTATGCAAATACACCCCAATCACATCAAAAGACTGAAGGGTAGTCAAATCAACAAAAATATAGTACATCTATTAGAGACTAAATTTGCAGCTCACTCATTTGAAACTTATGTAAATTCTCTCCACATACAATGTTAGCGCAATTTCCATCCACCTCAAGGTCAGACTCAAAAGTGAATTCCCTATATCTCGTGGAAAAGTAATGATACATTTCCTTCATAAGAATAGTAGGTTATGACCATCCATCAAATGAAACCACTCTCTTTGAGTTGCCTGACCAATAAGGATCCCAACATTTTAACTGATGAATTTTGTTTCAGAAATAAATTAATTGAATTTCTATGGATATTATCTATAATCTTCCATACCTTCTCATTCTTCAATTAGAATGAGTCTAAAACCCCACCACTATCATCAAATCATTGGGTAGCACTTATATCCTAATTAAGCAAGCCTCTACCATGTAGAGACCCCATGCCCTACTGCACACATCATTCTTCATCACTTGAGCCCCTATTTTACCAAAAGTCTATTCAGAAATGTTAGTTTTGCTATTCCCTTAGATTAAGACTTAATATCAGTCATGGTCTGAAGGTTTGATTGTAAAATAAATATTTTAATAATTAATTTTGATTGGTCTAATTTTTATCTCTTACCAATGCAGTCTATATATATATATATATATATATATATATATATATATATATATATATATATATATATATGCATCTGTATATGTATATACATATATACATATATATATATAGATAAAAGATTTGTGCTGAACATAATTTTATAGAAGATTTGTTGATTAATTGTAAATTTGTATATTATTCCTATTTTTTTTTATCTTGTTGCAGGCATATATAAGGCACTTGGAAAAGGAAGAAGAGCAAGGAAAATGACAAAGGTTGTCAATCCTTTTCCTTATGACCTATGTAGTATGTTTTTATGCTCTTCACAACCTCCATGTTAGGAGAGCATTGTGACAAATTCTTGTGATTTCCATAGAAAATCATGGACAAATTCCATACATTAATTGAGAAACATGTTGCTGCTGGAATTTTAAATGATGTGGCGAAGGATCAAAAGCAGTTGCCTTGTTTATCTCTGTGAATTTGTTTTAAACTTTTCTGTTCACCACTATGAAGCAGGCCCGTCCTCACATAAAGTGAAAATTCAGACTTTTTTTTTGTCAATTGCAAGTCCAACCATTTCTTTCAGGCTTTTCTTAACAACTTAAATCATGTTATGGGTTCGATGCATTAAATGCCAAGTACAATGGTTCGATGCATTAAATGCCAAGTACAATGGCATACATCAAACAATAAATTGGGATGCAATAGCTTCCTTCTCTGTAGCAATGGATTCTGAAAAAGGTATTTTGTTGGATCTTTCAAATGGAAATCTTTGTTGATTGTTCAACCTTTTATGTTATTGCAGAGCAGTGCAACGGAAAGTGAATCATCACATATTTTCACTTGGTGGTTGAACCATGTTGAGGCACTAGTGACTACATGTCCACCCTGCTTAGAAACTTCTCAATAATATGAGTAGTGCCCACAATGATCTAACCTAGAATTTTATTTATTTATATATATACATACATATATATATACATATATATATATATATATATATATATATATATATATATCTTCCCCAGGAAGCAGTCTTGAGTTGGTTTGTTGCATCAAGCCCATTTGGTCCTTTTGCTAAGAAGTTTATTTGTTTGTAGCACCCAATGGATAAGATAGCGGTTGCTCAAGTTGCACTTCCTCATGTATATAGGATTGTGAAATATGCTTTTAATGCAAGTGAAAGAAAAGTGTGCTTGCTTGGCTACAAGCATTAATTTGTTAGTTCATCAATTCTCTAACCACTTATTAAGCCTCCATCATACAAAACTTGTAGGTTTCCATTTATGGACACTTAGAAACCAGTCGTAAAAAATCACACAAAAGGATAAGTCAATCAGTTTAAATGGTTCGGTCAATAAACCCACCTCCAGAGCAATGAAATGCTCACTATGGTTTCCCTTATATTGTTAATATTCATATGATCTTCTTAATCAGTCGTAAAAGTTGTATTCTAATAAATGTTTACAGCTATGGTATTTTGATAAAATGATGGTTGTTTTCCTTACTCTTCTGATAAGGTGACATATACATATGCATGCCAACCATGCTGAAAAGCTAATATATGCACATCATGTTATCAGCGATCACATTGTTTTCTCTAACCTCATTAAATATTTAGAATTTTAAGGTGGAAAGTCTTCTAGAAGGGTTGATCTTTTTTGTTATGTTTATTTGTCTCTATTTGGTGCGTGTTAAATTTTTTGTTTAGACACTTATGGTGATTTGTGTGGAATAATGTTTTTCTTCCTATTGCGACCTTCCCAATTAGGGTAGAAATAGTTGTGTCATCAAAGAAAGTACTATTCTTCATCGTATATCCTTATTGACGATGCGTTCAGGTCTTATGGTATTTAGGTAGACCATAGAAGTTAAGTTAATTTAATGGATCCTTATTTACGATGTGTTCAGGTCTTATGGTATTTAGGTAGACCATAGAAGTTAAGTTAATTTAATGGAACCCAAAAGCGCAATTCATTATTTGTATCATCATCAATCCATGCAAAAATCCTACATCTAATATGAATGCATGCGAAACTAAGTCTAGACAGAGTTGAGATCCGCTTTCAAGTGTTTATCAAGATGAGGACCCAAGAGATATATGATCTGAAATCTGAAACATTGAGATTCAAGTATGAATTCAAGTTTAATTCGGGAAAAAGCTGAATCTACTCTCAGTAATCCAATTCGAATAATAAAACTAAAAGTTTTAGATTAGGTTTTGGATCGAGGGGACGACTAAAGTTGAGATCTGAGTTTGGTTCTATAATCCAAACTTGTAAGATCTTGATCTAAATAACATGGCTAAAGTTTTAAGATCTAAAATCTGAAGTGAGATCAAAATCTAAAATTGAGATCTAAAACTAAAATTAGAATCCAATTCTATGAAAAATCCAAAATCGTGATTTCAAATTACTTGAAATCTAGATCATTGCTCCGAATAGAATATCCAAATTGAGATCTAATTTTCTAAATCTAGATCGAATTAGATCCCAATTCAAATTTAAAGATCTAAAATCTAATTCACAAAATTTTGACCCATTTTAGCTTCACATGGCTAGATCTACATTGCATCAAAGGGGTGGACTTGAATCAACTTTGTTGGGGTCCACGTCTAGGCCTAACTCCTACAAGAATTAGGGTTAGGGTCATCATAATGGATTGGATGTCAGGCCTTAACTGAGACGTCAAGTAAGTCTAATGTAGTTTCATGTAGGTTGAATCTAGGATTTAAATTTCAATCATGTCTAAACCTAGGGTTTTCAAAAGCAAGTTTGAAAACAGGTTTGATTTGAAATAAACCAGTTCAAGACTATGTTCTTGAAACGTGTATCCTCATGAAAGTTAGTTCTCATCAAGTGCATGCAACGACTATTGTCGCATGCATATAGCCGATAATCCAACCTGATTCTCACATGAACCTAATTCTAAGTGCACCATTTGAAATTAAATATATTATGCAAAGCAAAAGCAAATTATATAAATGCACACCAAACATTACAAAACATCTAGTTATAATATGCATGATTTTGAAAACTGAACATATGTAGGAGCCAAGCTAGATCATGAATATACATGCAATGACTGTTCTCTAGAGGCACATACAGAGCCAACTTGAATTCCTTAATGAATTTGAATGTAAATTAGCAACCCAATGCTTCATTAAATATTAAAAATCAAACGCAATATGCATAATAACAAGAATATAAGCTAACATGTAAAATTAAGTTTAGCAAGCCAATACACCATAGACTGGAGTTAGGGCATGTTACAAAATCCTAAGTATGCTTAGATCATGGGAGAAATCAAAATTAGATACTAATCAGATTGAACCTACGCTAACAAGTTGAAAACATGAAAAATTTTGACAGTTTGAAAAACACGACAACTTGACTAGTTAGTTGATTTGATGAATTCAAAAACTCGGTCAACCATATTAGATTGATAGGAAACTTGGAATGGAGACTCTCCATACCATCAATTTCAAGTGATTTGGAATGGAGACTCTCCATACCATCAATTTCAAGTGATAACTTTGAAAAATTTTTTGCTTCTAAAAGGTACAGGACCGAAAACCTATGACAAAAATCAAACATTGCAAAAAATAGTTTCTATAAAATTGGTTGATCATCGATATTTGGTTCAACTAAAACCTTGTTGACTCAACTTAGATTGAACTGAAAATTGGTCTATAGACCACCTGCATAACAAAGTATCAATAAGATTTTATAGGTCAGAAAAACATGCATGGCGTAAAAAATTAGGACTTCCAAAACTTAAAGCAGAAATATGAACGATAGGAAATAATTGAAATGGAATTTACTTGATGATTATAAAACCACATTTGGATCAATGAAAATGGTATCAAATCAACTTGATTTGTAACTAAAACTAATTCTATAGATTCTTTGCATAAAAGAGTGTCAATAAGAGCTGAAAACTTTCTAGAAATATAAACTAAGAGAGAGATTTGACATCATGAAATTGAAAAAAAATATAATTCTACAACATTTTGTTGAAAAGTTGCAGAAAAACAGTTCTGACCGTATTACCTAATTCACTAGTGAATTCAACTTGAAATTGACTCAATTTGGTGGGAATGAATTAGACTAATAGATCAAACTTCTAGCTCTTACATAACATGAATCGGAGTTCTCAAACAAACGTTATAAAGTCCACAAGTCAGACAAATTCAGGATCTAGTTTCTATTGTTTGAAAGCTGCAGAAAATAGATATGGGAAAAATGACCAAATGTAGGACCAAAGCAACTTACAATTTGATAAAATTAAGGTGAAACAAACTAAATATGTAGAAACAATAAGTGTTTTTTACACATTTGCAATATTATTTCTACTTAGAGAGATATAGCTTTCCAAAGTTGGGCAAATTGAAGTTTTTCTACTCTGAATTTTGCATGAACTCAAAAACCTATGTACCTAGAACCTAAAATCATATTAAAGAACACACATATGAGAAGTCAACAGCATGCCAATCTTAAATTTGAACATGTCTAAACTAAAATACAAAGAAAAAGCAATGATAAATCATATATTCATATAAAAGAAACAAAAGATAAGCAACTTCACAAGATGCTTCCATGGAGAGCTTCACATTCATGCATATGATGAAGAAGGTAGAGAAGAAATGATGAGAAAGGGAAAAAGTAGAAGAATGATAGGAAGGGGGGAAAAAGAAGCGAAGGAAAAAAGAAAAAGAAAATATGATCTGATGCTTGTCTTGCTTACTTCTTCTTCCTTGCTTCTTCTTCTTCTTCCTTTGCTTCTCCTCTTCTTCCTTTCACTTGTTAGGCTTGGATGTGGGATATAGAGCCCTTACTCATGCTTAAAAATAAAGGGTTAAAGAGAGATTTAATGAAACACAAAGGAAAGAAAAAAAAAATAATACATAAGTTACCTAAAGAGGAAACAATTAGAGAGGGATGGGACATCCCCATCCCCCCTCCCCCACCCCCTTTAGCTTATTTATAGTTTGAGAGGAGGATCTAAATATGGAGGACATTCTCCTCCAAGTGGACTCTCAAAGAAGATATATTTCACAAGTGTCCACAACTTTACAAAAAATTGGCACGTCCCTTGAGAGTCTGAGCTAATGAACAAGTGTCCTCTTAGATGATGTGTCCTCTAAAGATTCTAAAAGATAGGATTGTAACTTGTATCATGCATCTAAAAAGTTAGTTGGGCGACATGTGTCAGCATCTAATCAATTTGGATCTAAACTTTGGATTTAGATACATATTGATATTTCTATCTGGATTTTGGATATATTTGGACTAACATCTGATAAGAATTTGAAACTAGGACCTGAATCAAAAGTCTAGATTAAGATTTGGATTAAAGGATTTAGATCTAGAGATCTAAGAGAAAAATTTGGATTTCAACCAAAGTATATTATAAATTTGAGTTCTGGTTTTGTCAACGAATCAAGGATTTGAGATCTAGGCACCCAAACTAGGCTCAGTGTGGTTCTTGTGGGCTTCGACTCAGTGTTCAGGAGGATGACCTAGGCTTGATGTAGGTCTAGCCTCAGCTAGATGAAGGTAGGACTGGGTTGAGGACAAAGTGGGTATAGGGCTGGCCAAATATGTTCAATTAGGTTCAAGCTTGGTTGAGCTCAAGTGCAAGCTGACTCAAACCCTGTGTGAGTCTTACTAGGCTCAAGTTTGGTGCAGGAATACCCTAAGTTTGGTTCATGTAACTCCAAACTTAGGTTAATATACAAATTATGGATGCATGAACAAATGACAATTTACACCTAGGTGCAAACCTGTGCTTTACAAAAGCAGTTTGACTACATTGGGATGTATATTAAGTTCATTTTATAGTGTGTGCCAATTTAACTCAAAAAATTCTTCAATTTGCCTTGGAAAGTTATAATTTGAAAACTGATAAAAAAAATGGACCATGTCAATAGAATGTGAAAGGTAAAATAGGAAACAAAGATTTTGGCCTCGTTTGTGAAAAATGAAAATAATGATACTCTCTTTGAGTGATGTTGAGTCTGTCTTGTGCTCAAATTGACAATTGGCTTTTTCAGTTACTAATTATTATATTCAGACATAGACACTCCAGAAGCAACTAGAAAACTGTTGCGTTCAATCTAACATAGAAGAACTAAATGTATAATCAGATCCATCACTGAAGAGTATCATACTATCTCAATCTAGGTTGTCTCACTCGAATCAGGTAGAAATGGTGATCATACAAGTGGGAACAAAAAATGAGAAACAATTTCATAGAAATGATTGCTTTAACACTAGAATTCAAACTTAAAAGCTGAAAATGGAACTGAAAATACATTGTTGACACTAAAGAGAACCTATTGTAGGTTTGATTAGATCTACAAGTGTCCTAATGTTAAAAAATAGAAGAAAAACTAAGACCATTTTTTGAACATTTCTGATCAAATGTAAGTTGGCAGAGAGTTCGTGGTGATTTATAGGAATGAAAATAACTCTAGCTTATTAAGTAAAATAAGTCATAGGATTCCCACAGATGTTCTACAAATTAGCATAAAAATAGTGTAAAATGAGGTACTCAAAGGCAAAATGATCATTTTTCTATGTGGCAACAACCTCAGTTATACGAGTCCTAGTGTCCAATACTTATAGTATATGATTTGATCAGGTGCAGTCCATGGCCCCTATATTTGAAATTCATTCACAAAAATAGTGCAAAATCTCATTTATGAGGGATAAAATAATCATTTGACTTGTGAAAGTGGGATGTCTAGAGCACTCCTAAAATAGTTCTGAACACAACTTTTAGAAACGTCATAGGAAAGGTCACTCAGTTGTTCTTGCTTACACTTAGGAACAACCTCTTATAATTTTAAGACTGGTTTCCAGCCATTCCTAAAAGTATATATCATTGTTTTGTCATCAAAGTTGTCAACATAGCATGCTAGCCCTCGAGCTGGTCTACGTTCCATGGAGTGAGGCTAGCTTGGTTCCTAGGAAAACCTAAAACACATAATGAGAGTGATCCTAGGCTCTTAGCCTAAGATGAATATGAAGGGGAAGGTCAGTTTGCTCATGGTAAGGTCGAGCCTATACAAGATCTTTAACATGGTCTCCCAATCAAAATTATAGAACTGGCTATGTCCCGCCCTCGATTGGTTGAGGGTTGCTAGGGAAGCTTAGATCGGTTGTAGGAAATACAACAAAAGGACACAAAAGAAGAAGTGCATACTAACATATGGAATACACAGTCGATTTGTGTTTGAAGCTGCTAGAATAATTGTTGGAAGACAAGAATCATTCCATGGTAAATCAAGGGACAGAATTTCGACCAGATCAAGCTTCAAGATCCATGCCCAGGCCAATCGAGTGTCATAGTGTCCCGTAGTTGAGCTTCCACAGTTGCAGACAGAGTTCCATGCTAGTGGTCGTGATTGACAACAAGATCGTCACTAGTCAAACAGAAGATCCGCACTGAAAAACATTGGAAAAACCTCTCTTTATTGAAATGCATGAACAGAGCTTGAGTTCTACATGAGTCCTTTCTGATAGCTCCTCGGGTTTCCTATTTTATTTGGTGATGCTTCTCTATTGAGGAATTCTCTGCTTTAACTCCCATAAAGTTACAATGACTACTCTGTTTTTCTGTGGGAAGAGCCTGTTGTGACAAAGGAGCAGGCTCCTCCCACTAAAAACAGAGTAGTCATTGTAAATTTATGGGAGTTAAAGTAGAGAAGATCAGGGGACTGATCACATTACTGGACTACGACTGAATTTGCATGGAGAACGCAGCTTTCGCCAGCACTTCCGGTGATTGCCTCTCTTGGATCACAACACGACTGGGGTTTATACAGTCACACGGTGATGATCTCCACCACTAAGGTTACTTGTTGTTTCCTCTATCGATGTTAACTTGTTGTGTTTGTCAGGGGATAGCCATTACATCAAAAAAGGAGAGTTGCAAGTGGTGGTTGTGAACCGGATTGCTGCAGAGGGAAGGAAGGGTGTTCGTAAGCACCAATCCGGTGACAGCTCCCCCCAAAGTGTTATTCAATTTGAGGCAAACTAAACCTCAGTGACTACATACCCTTTCATCTTCCATTGTTGTTATATACTGTCAAACAGTAACTTTCTTCCTCTTTTGCTGAGCAAGGAACCAGCAGAATCACCTTGATTGTAGCGGAGTGCCATAACTGCCAGAAGGAGGAATTTGTTGATTACCAAGGGTTAGCACTTGCTGGACTTCTCCCTTGGTTGTGCGCCAGACTAGCTCGTGAGCTTCGAAACACCCTATAGCTTTGGGGTGGGAGTTGTTTGATTTCAGCCTGCCTTTTTGGCTGTAGCGAGCTAGGTTCCCTCCAAAGCTATGTCAGCCAAGGGCACGAACCCGAACTACCTTGACCTTCCTAGGGTGCATGGTGATGGTTTGCATGCTCTAGGGATTGTACGGCAGGTGGTATGCGTGTGGAATGTGATGGATGTGAGTGAGCTAAGTAATATTTTGTAAACACTCGCGCTTGTAAAGCCTTACAAACACCAGCTTTTGTAGTAGGTTCAGACCTGGTTTTTGTTGTCCAGCCAGATAGAGAATTTTGTATTAATTGATTATATTGCCGACTAGCATCCCGTCTCCAAGAGATCTTGGGCAGAGGTTGCCGCCTTCGGCGTCATATTTGGCAGCTACAAGGCAGTGCCCTACCAGGTCATTTCCTTCTCGTGGGCCGAATATCGCCCCTCTACATCCGACAGCTTTCGACTTTTATAGGCCACCGAGTGTCCTGTATCAAGACGCCGCCCAATGCTCAGTCAAAAGCATCAGTCTCCACCTCAAATGGCTGCTGAAATGAGGCAAACGCAGAACCGACTCGCTGCTCAATGTCGGCACATTCTGACGACCAATTCCATGTCTGATTCTTCTTCAGCAAGTCTGTCAAGGGCACCGCAGCTCTTCAGTATCCCTCAATGAAGCGGCGATAATAGTTGGCAAAGCCCAAGAAAGACCAAAGTTCCAACACGTTACTAGGGGCTGGGCAGTTGAGAATGGCCTGAACCTTATGTGGATCCATCTCCACATTTCCATGGCTGACAAAGTGGCCTAAGAAGGTGAACCTTGGTTGAGCAAATATACACTTCTTTGGCTTCAAGTATAACTTGTTTTCCCGCAACTTAGAGAACACTAACTCTAAGTGTTTGACATGAGACTCAATGGACGAACAGTAAATGACAATGTTGTCCAAGTAAACCACCACAAAATCGTCAATGTAAGGCCGAAACACATTATTCATTAAATTAACAAAATATAGCCGATGCATTACAGAGCCCAAAAGACATTACAAGGTATTCAAATAACCCATAATGAATAATACAAGCTGTTTTCGGCTCATCCCCTTGGCTATCCTAACCTGATAATACCCAAATCGTAAATCCAACTTACTAAAAATCTGAGCATTACCTAGCCGATCGAACAAGTCTTCAACCCAAGGCACATGATACTTGTTCTTCACCATGAGCTTGTTCAAAGCTCTATAGTACACGTACATCCGCAGTGACTCGTCCCTCTTGCATTGGAACAAGACTGGCACTCCATAAGGAGCCTTGGACGGCTAGATGTAACCGGCTTCAAGCAGTTCATCGAGTTGCCGACGTAGCTCGACCAACTCTGGTGGGGACATCTTTTATGGGGCTTGGGCAGGAGGCCGAATGTCTGGCACCAGTTCAATCTCATGGTCCACGTCGCGTCTCGATGGCAACTCCTTTAGCATCTCTTTGGGCATAACATGAGAGAATCTGTCGAGCAATTCCTATACAATAAGGAGCACATTAACTTGTTTTGAATCCGGACCGACTTCTTTCAACGTACCTAGAAAGGTCAGCTCTCTACCTCAATCCATCCTTGAGTTGCAAGGATGAAATGGCTTTTGCAGCAGCCCCGCCTATTACCTACGAAACCAGGTAAGGCATCTTCTCATCTGAAATCATTAAAGACTTCAGATGCAGCCAGACAGTCGCCTTGGCTTGGATGAGGAATTGCACACTCAGCATCACGTCCAAGTCGTCGAGTGTGCAAACTATGAAATTGCACTTACCCAACCATGGCCCAACTTTTGACCTGACGGCTTCTACTTCACCGTTCGTCGCCGAAGGGACAGCATTGATGGCATTCACATGCTATGGCTAGCATTCGGCTTTACCACAAGGCCGAAGTGCTCCACCAAGCGGCTTGCCACAAAATTGTAGGTTACCTCTATATCCACCAAAGCATGAGTGGAGACTTCATTCAGTCAGACCTCAACATACATCATCTCTGGACTCAAAGTTGTCCTTGGGAGGCTGCCGTAGAGTGTTCACCCATCAATGGGGGTTCATGCTCGTCGGGGCCATGATGGTGAGCATCTTTCACTTGTCATCTGGCTTTGGACGACGGCATTCATCTCCTTTCTCTACGGGCAATCTCACGCGTGGTGAGGGCCTTTGCAAATGAAGCATCCTGAGTAATTTGAAGACTTGAAGGGTAAGTCTCTTTAGCCTTCACTCTTCTTACTACCATCTTTTGACTTTAGCGACTTGTATTGCTTCTGTAGCCCTATTATTCAAAGTTTTGCCATTGGGATGTGTGCGAAAATCTAAGAGACAGTCGGCCACTGCTAAAGCAGAAGGAAAGTCCTTCACCTCTTGCCGACGGATTTTTGTTTGAGCCAATGACTGAAGACCACTCATAAAGTTGAAGAGCTTGTCTTCTTTCGCCATGTTCTTTATGTCAAGCATCAACGACAAGAATGCATTGACATAGTCCCGAAAGTAGCTTGTCTGCTTAAGCCATCACAGACCCTCCCACGCAATCCAGGCAACATTCGATGGCAGGAACTGATGAGTAAGTTCTTACTTCATCTCCGTCCAAGTAGAGATAGGTGCTTTGCGTGTGTGACCATCTTCTTCCATCTTGGTCCACCACCATAACTTGGATTCACTTTGCATATACATGCTTGTAACAGTGCCTGTATTCTCATCTTTGTTATGACAGCCTTGAAGTACTACTCCATGTTCCAAAGTTAGTTCTCCAAGTCCTTCGAACACCGAGCAACATAGAATGCTTTCGGCTCCGGGACCTTGATCTTTGGAGTCTCCCCTACGGCCGCTCCCAGAGCACGGCACACAATAGCAAGTTCCTGCTGCCAAACCAATTTGGTTTCCCCAAGCTCATTGCAGAAGTCATCAAACAAACCATCTGAACGAGCGGCAAGTTCCTTTATCTGATTCTCTAGTAGAGTCAGACATTCCATAATCTGATGGTAGTCTGACGATGCATAAAACACTTGTCTCACGGTCCCAGCACCGGTAGTCATGGTTATGTTTTGGCTCTGATACCAACTGTTATAGGAACGAATTTTTCTTTTGTTCTTCACATGCACGACGTAAGTCTGCACTCTTAGACTTACCAGCCTATCACCATCCGTATGAAAATTTAAGAAACAAGGGACAACCAATCTTTGCTTCAACTTGAGGACTTGGTATTTTCTTGGCAAGCAAACTTACAAAGACTCAAAGCATTTACAACTCATCCTAGTGTACATCTCGACCTCACAAAAGTACTCAGCCACGGCCATTATAGAGTTTCAAATTCAATAATAAGGCGGCAAGACAATCCCGCTGCAGTTCAAACGCAGTCATGGCCTTCAACCGCCCATCGGCCACCGGTCCCATAACCATTGGCGCACGTGCCAGTAGTTGGCCACGGGCGCTGCTGCTCGCAAACCATCTAGCTATAGAACCATTCTTTGTCACGTTCCCTCGGCCTGCAGCCGCTAGGCACTGAATGGCATTGATGCCTCGGTGCCATCTAGCAACACTTGTTCATTCCAAGGCATCACATTCGAATTCATGCCATCTGATGCTTCCATGATGCAAATTGCCCTTGTAGTTGTTGAATATCATGTCCAAGCTATAGTGGCCTCCCAAGATCTATTGGGATTGATTCACCAAGGAAAGGGGATTATAGGGATTATAAAATTTTAGCCCAGTCCAACAGCTTCCCCGACTTAAAGTGAATCCCTAGATTACGGATAAAAGTGAGTTTACCATCCCAAAGTATCAACCTACTACAATCAAAATGGGATTGTGAGGCTAGTACAACGGTAGGTTATACATATAAACACTCAATCACTCAGCCATTCACATCATGATATCATTCATTCTGCCATACATGCCTATTTCTGAGCAAACCGCACCCTTGATTACCTTTGGGTTAGGCTGATCCGGAACTGTGTCCCCGGCAAATGTTGCCTTGGAGGAGCCCACTATCGATTGCATTGGCAAGAAGCCCGCTGATACAATCACACTCTCCCGTGTATATGGGGGGTCAGACCTCACCTGCCGGAGCCTTGTCTGGCATCTCCATGAAGCCACGGATGAGTTGAGAATGACAACCAGTGATTAAATCCCTCTCAGCTATTTAGCAACAAATCCTTTCGTGGTTGTTTGTGTAGTAGCCTTCTCCACCTAGCAGGCGCACCTTGTGTCCAAAACAATTCACTAGGGATTACAGTTCTGAAATTTGCAGTAATAACACGATAATGTTGGAGGAGGTTCGTCACCCGATAGCAGAGTTGCCCCAAATGTGTGATGAATTGGGGGTAGTTGTCTTCAGAATGGCACCGAAGATCACCCTTCAGTTTCACTCACAGATGGACTATTCGTGGTCCTCTACCGGCCTGTGCTCGCCAGTGACTGTGATAGCTTCTAGCAAAGACAGGAAGTAGTAACTGATATGATGACAGTAATTCTCGAGTGAAACCAGGTGTTAGGCTACTTCACCGAAGAGTCATGAAACACCAATGTTGTGTAAGACGTTGGGGGATGCTAGCATTGAATGGGCACCGACGTACACCTCTTCAAGGGACAGTTCCTCACCTACAAACATCATCCCTCCTGCTTTATGGTTATCTTCCACCTCGGTTATCTATGACAACAAGCTCACAGACAACCAGCAGTCACCGCAAGGTGGATCATGCTGTAAATGGGAGATTCCAGGAGGTTAGAAGTGTCACCAATGTTTCGAGAAACCCCTATTGATTAATGTAAGGTGGAAGCAGGTGCCCGTTTAGCACCGGCTGCATGCTCTTCCTGCTGTAGGTTCTGCTCAGGGACTCGTTCGCCAATAGGAGCTCCTTGTTGTTGATTAACACCAGAAATAGTAGTGAACAGAACACAAAAAGTTCTACTTGAATTCTACAGTTGAGAGTCATGGAGAATGCACCAGATTTTAAGAGAAACACAAAATTGAAAACAGATTTGGGGAAACAAACGAGGATTCCCCTCGCAGGTGTCTTTCAACTTCTTCTCGACCAGCGATCACTCCCAGATTTTTAGCACTTCACTCGAAGCTCCAAAATTGTTGAAATTTGGTCACAATGTCACCAACACATTCATGAATGGACGCCCTTCAACCCAGGTTCAAAGGAGTTCTCCTATAGGATCTCATCACCCCTAATGGCTTGCCTGTTTTCTATCAGGAATTGGCCTATTGCAGGAATTCCTTCTTCTTCCATGCTCGAATTTGGTTGTTTTCCCAAATTGAAATAGAAAAGCAATCAACATATGAAATCGATAAGCAATTTGAGCTCACAATTGTAGAACAAATCACTAGGACGAATTCAGATCCCAATTTCATTGAAAATTGGGACGAAGTGCCTCTACGGCGGATTAATCCTTCAATCACCAACGATTATCACCAATTTTCGTCTAGCCATCGTTCCTTCATCAACGTTCGTCCGATTGAGTTCAGAATTGGTCAAATTGAAGCTCTAGTTCCAACGAAGTGAATGGAATAGCAATCGATTGACAATCTTGTTCCGGCCACCGAAATTCTTGCTCCGATCAGACCTATTTCACGGCTATCGGGACATCCCAGATCTGATCCAGCTGTGAGAAAAGCCGATCTAAGATCGGTGTTAGGCGAATCACCGGAGACAGCACTTGGATGCGCCAATACTCATCAGCACTCATCTGTCAGGCACGAACCTTCGATCTTGAATTGCTTGAGATCAATCTACTCCTTGCGTTAGACGATATCAACTCGAATCGCTCAGAGCGTCAGCATCCCTCACAGTCTTTGATCGGTTTGACTAGGAACTTTTGTAGTAAATCATCCGCGGAGAAGGATGACTTACCAACAGAGACTTCCTCTGGTCGTCAATTTTGCAGATCTGAAGATCCTTGGCTCAATCGTGTTGGTCATTGATCGACTGAGTGTTTCTTCCTCTGATTTCAGCCTCTAGACATCCATGGTTCTAAGATCATCTGCACTGTGATCGAAATGCTCTTCTAAACTCCATCGTCTGTGGTTCCAGTAGCGAGTCACGGCGTCGCCCCTCTAGTCCTATAGGTGGTAGATCTCCTCCGACAGAGTCTCCTTCATCAGATAAGGTATTGGCGCCACATAATTTGCGGCAAGAAGTCTCAAAGCAGGAAACAAGTTCAAAATTTCATTGAATTGCCCAAAGATTGATGATGATACATATGTAGTCCTTAGCTATTTATTTAGTTGGATTGTCTCGAGACGCGGCCCATTGTCTCATTCTGAGACTGATACAAATATTATGAATCTAGACATAAAATGGAAAGAAATACACTATTGGGTCGGTCTGAGTTGGCCTCAATCGCCACGCACTCAGGTTGGCTTGAGCTCTTCTTGGTTGAACCAAACCGTGTCACTCTAGCTGTTGTGCATTGTCTGGTCTCATCCCTAGGTTCACCCTAGGCTGTTGCAGTTCTCTAGTGACTCGATCTCGCATCCACTGACCGGCTGACTACAGTCTAATCCCTTGCTGTTCACCTGGCTGAACCCACTTGCACCCAAGTCCATCTCGGTTGACTGAGCCTCAAGACCTCCTGACTGCACCCGGTCCACTTCCTCCAAAATTGGTGATCGGTCCCACTGAACCTCGAATGAGCTCAGCCCAAGCTCCTCTAACTTGGACATGGTTGTAGATCGCCTCTCGCAACTTGTATTGCTTTTCGGGTTAACCTCACTATAAAAGGCATCGACTATATCAGTTGCTCGTCCTTCGTTACGCGCTAGGCCCTGCATGTTTGTTGTATCATATATGTGTATAGCCTCAATTTGTTCAGATAGGCCTGCCTCATTCTGCGCCACAGCAAATTTAACCTCACAATGGTTGTGACATACATCCTCAGTCGGCCCCGCCTACCTCTCGTCGTAACGCGGCTGCGCCTGCGACCTCAGTGTTGGCAATGGTCTCGGCCATGACTGTGATTGTAGCCCGGGTCTCATCGGCTCCCACGGCAGCCTCCTCAGCTGAGCTCGACGGCACTCCAAGTGGGTGTGTATAATACCACGTGTCCAAAATGTCCATCCGCAATGACCACGTGTTGAGAGGTCGATGAAAAGCATCGCTGACGGTCTGTCCTATCCTAAGATCTATGGAAGGAGGCACACTATAGCTCAATGATATTAGGGTTATACAAATTTTTCTCCTACCAAACAATAACCCTTGCTTAAATTATAACTCTAAGACAGATTTACAAGTGAGGTTAACCTTGCCCAAGTATCACCTACTACAAAGACCTACAAGATGGTCTCCAATTCTCCTTCAAGCTTCACCTTGGTTCATTTAAGCACAAGCAAGTAAATGCTCTATTAAGACAGCAAGAGTATAAGATGAGAGGCAGAAATGTGTCACCATAATCGTAGTTGACCCCAAGTTGCAAAAAAGAGTTGGGGGAAGCAATCACCAATATCGCTTGGCGGACACAGTTCCTTCAAATTAGGTCTGATGCTAGGTTAGGTAGGTTCGAGCCCTCACGGTCCATGCACATAGTGGGTCCACGTACCAGCTATCTTGATTGACCTTCCCAGGATGGCAGCTGATTGGCATTGACTCCTCTTGGTGAACGTTGGAATGGTCCTCTAAGGTAAGTCTGGTTCAGGCAAGTCACCTAAGGCAAGAGCTCCTTCGGTTTGATGACTATCACCTTCCAAATCAGGCGAGAAGATCTCCTTCCAATCATGGTGTGGCCTTCCACGTTATCTCCTTTGCGGCCAACCTGTTGGATTTGTTACTCAAGCTCAACTCCTTCCCAAAAGGCGGTGGATGACTCACCTTCCGGTTAGGTCTCCTTTTAGATTCATTGAATGTGAACAGCCATCCGGATTTGCTTTCCTTCCAAGAATATCACACAAGATTGCCCCTACCACATTTGGCGCAACGGATCCTTTCCAAATATGATGGTTGCGGATGGAATCCCCTTTCTATTAGGTCACACCAGCCAAATCTCCACGTGTCTGAGTCTCTTCCTTAATTTTTGCAAGTTGATTCCCCCTTAATCCTCACGTGGATGTACTTCCTTTGTCCTCAATTCAAATTCCTTCCACAATGGATGCAGGATCTCCACCAAGATCCAATCTCTTCCTGTTTTGTAGCTGTCGATAAGAGTATCTTCTTCCAAATGTGGCATAAGTCTCCTTCCAAATCTTGTCCTCCTTTGATTAGACTCAATCAAGGTCAATCAATCAAGAATAATTAAGCAATAATTCAGATAATTGGAAATTAGAATCTATGGGTAAATCTAGAAGGACATGATGATGCAATCTCCCTTGTAGCATTAAGATTCCAACTAGCTGCTGGTCGAACCACCCAATTTCCGGCCGATGCTGGTTGAACAGGCAAATCAACTCCAAATTGAACAAAACTTGGACATGATGAAGCCCAAATAATTACTAACAATGGAATAGGTTTTGTCCTTAGATCGCCAGCGTATCGCTAGATTCCGGCCACTGATCAGGTTGGACTGTCACGGCAGACAGAAACTGGACAAGCTTGAGTAGTCTTTGTCATTTGCTATCTCTCCTCCTTCAAACGATGTCCAAATCACACCAAACTTGGACAAATTGTAGCAGACATCCAAATGGTTCTTTTGGTATAGGACTCACCATCAGACCTCCGGCCAATCGCTGAGAATCGCCATCTGATTAGACTATTTGTTGCGGTTCCCTGGCAACATGTAGTAAATAATGAAACTCGATCTTTGCTGCCTCAAATGAACTCCGATCTTCACCAAACTTGGACAGAACGTGCCTGGGATGATTAAGAACATGGGCAGGTTCCATTCTCGGATCGCTGGTATGTCGTTGGATTCTTGCTTTTGAACAGGCTAGACTGTCACACTTTCCAACAACCTACACCCGACCGAAAGACAACTGATCGATTCGCTCCTTTTTTCCTTGGTTGTCCTCAGTTTCTTACCAGAAAATTAAAGCAATAAATAATCAATTTCTTGCAGCGAGAATGACTGTACCAATCTCGAGACCATTCAGAAAGGGCCGGTGTTAGACTGTCGTCGAATAAACAGCTGAATGCACCAGAACTTCTCCTATTAGCTCGATCGGTATCGATCTTCGATCGGTATCGATCTTCGATCGATGTTCAAATGCGTTGGAACAAACCTAAGTTGGACGAAATCTCTCTCGAATGCATAGGCCATCCTCCTATTAGATTAACACGATCGGCTGGAAACCAGTAAACTACTATAAGTACCTAGGAGATTCGGTACTTATCTTATAGATTGTTGCCAGTAGTTGATTGTGTAGGCTGGAAATTGTCGTGAGAGCCAAGGGCGCCGCTCCTTCCTACTCACATCCCTCTACTCTTTGGCCTCTAAACTCTCCTGTGATCGAAGAGAATGCACCTCGGATGGAGAAAACGCTAATAAATCCTTCGATGGTATCACCTGGCTACTACCTCTTTGGATCTTTCAGCAATGGATCTCACACAATAGAGAGATTTCTGGTTTTTCGGCCACGCCCTAGGGGCCAAGAAACTCCTCAGGCAAAGGGAGAGAGAAAATTCTCAATTCATTATCAAAAAGCATATGTACATTGTCTCAGTTTTATCCTTTATAGCATGGCTGAACCAATTCACACTCTTGTCTCAGGTTGAGACGATACAAAAAACGATTCTAAAGTAAATGAAATAGTACATGAGTAAATGACTCTAAACAAAAGTAATAATAAGAAATGACATGAAATAACTTGAGCGCTAGGCCCGCATTTGCTTAGGTGGCACCTAAGCTTGTCTTGATCCAAATCTTCTTGCAAGGTGCTGGTAAGAACTAGGCTCGTGCCCACCTCGCCTAGGTTGGCCCTAGGCTGCTGAAGAATCAAAGAGCTGATATTTGACAAGGTTTATTGCTGGTTTTGACACAACTAGTCGCGGTCCTCATGGGTCTCAAATGAAATCCTCAACCAAGCGCATGCTGAGCTTGCTTTGACCTTGGATTCACATGCCCATCGAATTCTCTTCTTCACTCGTCCTCTTGCTAAGTCTGGCCCCATCTGTCTCCTTGTGTTGCCCTTGGTCGTTCTAAGTTCATCTTGGCCGGCTAGTGTGCTTTGGGCATTGGGGTCACCCACAATCAAGTTGCTAAGTTTGGCTTTAGCCTCACTTAACTTCAACACGTCTTTGCTAACTGGTCCACATTTGCCCGCCGTGCTTGGCCCATGAAGGATAACTTCACCTCGCATTTGGCCTTTAGCACCCGCAAGACACTCCTCTACCTCAACCTCACTAAGGCAGGAGGCTAGTTAACCTCCTCCTCAACACTTTTTTGTCTCTAGATGGCCCGACCACTAGGTTGATGGTACCAGAGTCGTATTGGGATAGTGTGTGGAAAGTATACCTTAAGGTGGGCTTTGGCCAAGGCATGCACTCCTTTTAATGAAAGATCCCCCACCAATTGGGCACCTAACCAAAGTGTCATATTTCCTCTCAACCTGGTTGTATCAGTTGTCATATGACATGGTAGAAGGGTCAAGACCTTTCCGAGTACCAAGCAAGGGGAAGTGCCAAGCAGCATGAGAAGTAGACTTAGGAATAGCACATCATTGGTCGATCCTCCTCCAAGATCTAGGTCTTCGGTTGCTCATATGTAATGGGACTTAAAAATTTTAATTACAGCAATGGTTTTCCCGATCGGATAGTCACCCCAACACAAATGAAGTAGGTCAAGATTAACAAGAAAGGCTTCCCCAATCCGGCCTAACCTACTACAATCAATTAGGGGTGTGAAGAGGCTTATTATAAACATAATCGATACATCAAACACTCCTCACTCATCATTCATTGATCTATACGTTCTACCCTGTCATACAATCACTAGTCGTATCAAAGCACGCTCGACCCTAGGTGGGCTTTACAACTCAAGAATTGTGTCATTAGCCCAGGACCTTAGAGGCATCCGAACCGGTTATGTGTCTTATAGACAGGCTCAAAAGCAAGTACTCCCAACCACGAATCTATAGGGTGATTCGTTTCCTCACCTCCCGAGGCCTCGCTCGGGGACTCCACTTGCAATCACCAAAGGTTAAGATCCGATAGCAAGAGGCTATCTCTCAGTATCCAGCTATGAATAAAGGAAAATCATTGCTTTTTCAAGTAAAAACAACAACAAGAAGAGGGGATATTCTCACCGGATTATCGAGCGACCCTAGTTGTTTGAGAATCGATTGGGGGAAACGGTTGCCAGATGTCGCTGGCAAGCGTCTTCCTAGCAACTCGCTCATGGCCGTAGTTGATGCCTCACTTCCTTGCTGAAATACACGATATGCAGGGAAAAGACCAGCAAGTATCAAAGATCTTAAATCAATAATATATTAACTTCCAAGTAGGGAAAGCTGTCACCGTGAGACTGTATGAAACCTGGTCTTTTGTAAAGAAAGGGGAAACCGGTCGTCGGATATGTCAACGGACGTTGCAAGTTCCGCAAGGTTACTCTCCTTAACTCCTTAGAATTCCGGCCAACAACACGGGCAGCACCCGTGTTCTTTTTTGGCACTCTATTTTCTTCACGGACCATAAACCAGCCACGATTATCGCTTTCCCAAATGATTCAATCAAGTGTAAACAACAATCAAGATTCACGTGATAAGAGAAAATGATCAAGTCAAGTAGATGCCTTCGCCGGATCAAATTTGAACCTCAAGGAAGTGACGTCATTTGGGGGAGGCTCACATTGGAAGCGCCAATGTACGCATGCCTTCAATTTTTTGTTGGGCAGTGCTTCTCTCCAACGAGAAATGTTGATCAACTTCGGCGGAGGGTAATTGGTCTTCGATATGCCTCCAAGGGATGACGAGATTCTCCAAGGTAGCAGCTAGGGTTCGGTTTGTCTTCCTTGTTCATGCTTAATTCCCCTTCCATGAATAGCGAATGGACCTTCTTTGATTTGATTGCCCAAGTCACTTTCCCATTAGGGCGGAAGTGACCGACAGGTTTCTTGAATAGTGTTGATCGTGTTGGCAAGGAATACCTTCCAAAGATAGCACGCGTCCTCCACCTACCCAAGTTTGTCGCCCGTGCGTTGGAGATGTTTCCATGTATTGGAAGAGGGCCCCACTTGGGCAACGTGGTAACTTCCCCACTTCCTTAACGGATGGAGTCCAGGTTCAATGCACCTTGGATTTGTGGGTCACCTTCCAAAAATGTACGAGCAGTTAGGGAAGTGCGCCTTCTCCTTTTGGAACGTGAGATCATCAAGGGGCGCGTGGCGCTCCCTCCTTTCCTCACTTGCAGACCTTCCTCAATTGGATCACCAGATGGACGAGACCCTCCCTTAGGGTGTGACATGTGTCCAGCCACAATTCTCCACGTAATCACCTTCCAAGATTATTGGAGTAGCTTTAAGAAAGAGATGGACACTGTGCCATCTTCCTTCGTTTCCCATGTGCTAGGGTTCTTCTCCTCTTGCCGGTGCTAGGGTTTCACCATTATTCAAGGACAAGAATACCTTTGAATAATAAAGTAGAACCTTAATAAAATTAATCTTAAATGATGGTAAAAGTGGAATGATTCACCGAATTTTCCAACGAGACCAGATCTGGATGGAATTGAGGCCGGCAGAGCCAAGATTGATTAGGGTTTCGGTGAGATTGCCGGTGTAGTCCAGAATGTTCCGAAACTGGTTCCATGCCAAACGAACTCCAATCACTGCCACATTTGGGTATGTTGTAGAGGAGATGCAAATGAATCCAACGGTACCAGGCACTCCTTCAGACTCCCAGCGGATCGCCTGAAATAGATGTCTGATCAAGCAGATCTTCTGCAGGTTGCTGCGGTGTTTTGCGGCAAGCGATATTCCACCTAGATCTCATTTTCCTTCCTTCTTCTTCCTCGCTCCACGCCTTAAGATGTATCACTTCATGCCACAAACATGGAATCAGCTATCAAGCCACGAAAACCAAAGAATCAAACTGGAGTTAGACTGTTGCCCTATGGTAGTCGAATGCACCGATGTTCTCCTAGATCATCCGACGACTAGATCTTCAATCTAGTGTGATGTCGATCGATGCAGCCTAATTTAGGCGAGAGTCCCCCCAGATGCTTAGGCTGTTCTCATGTTGATCTCGTAGATTGGAATAGAACAGAAGTTTCTACAACCAAGTACTAGAAGAAAGGATACTTAGCTTGTATGTAGATGCTCCGCCGGTAGTCGGTTGTAAAGATGACCGCCGCTGCTCGATCTTCGAACACCGTCATCTTCTCCACGCTCCCTATAGATCAGCCACCTCTAATCCTCTTCGTGTTCAAGAGAAATGCATGGTTGTCTACCCGAGGATCTCGATTAGGGAAAACGATGCTAGGCTCCTCCGTTAATGGCTACCAACAGCTATTCCTCTAGAGAAATCTGGCCATTCTCTCATGGCATTGGTGAGTGTTTTAGTGTAATGCTTCAATGAAGCCACACCCTAAGGACCAGGTTCTTCACGCAAGGAAGAAAGTGAAATCTCTAATTTTGATTAAGCAAGAATGATAATAGTGTCTCAGTTATATAAGGGGCCAAACCGGCTCATAAAGTGCCTCGAGATGAGACTTACCAGAAAACGAATCAAAGTTCAAATTAGGTCCTAAAGTGAACCGAACCAAACAAAAACAAAAGCAAGATCATGAACAAAATCTAATTTTGGGCTGAAGCCCTCACGCACCCAGGTTTGGCCTGACCTCCTCAATCTAGATCTGGGAGGAGGGAGTCACTCCTCTCCTTGCTCAGCCCACAGTCTTCATCATTTAGGCACTGACTGCCTAGGCCTTTCTCCCGTCTCGCGCCCTTAGCCTCACTTAGGTTTACGACGTGTCTCTCGCTTGCTGCCAGGTCTCGGTTGATAACCTCACTTTGGATCTCTACGGATCTACCTGTCTCTGCCGCACTCGACTCCTGAACTACCTCCCTAGGATATTCACCGCCTGCAGTAGTTGCATCCTCACATCCTTAGCCTCACTATGTTCTCCCCGCTTGCCACAGCGAAGATCTCTTGGGAGTTAACCTCACTTAACTCCTCATGGCCTCCCGTAGTGGCTGTCCCGCACAAATTCATAACCTCCCTACGATCTTGGGAGCCCTTGGCAGAGGTCTTGGCATAGGTCGACTGAGCTCTAGGCGGGCCCGTATCACAACCTGTGTTACAGGTCTGCCTAGGGGTCTGTCGAGAGCGACCAGCAACCTTGCCAAGGCCATGACCAACAGTCAACCGAGCGCCGAGAGTGCAGACACAGCAAAAGGAGCACGGTCATGACACACGGCATGTTTCGAGCTTTGTGAGGTTAACGCGTTGGCCCAAACCGGCACAAGTGAGACCCCTGGCCGTGAACGAAAGGAAGTTATTCCGAGCGAGACAGCCGTAGCCATCGATGACGAGGGAGGCGCGGTCGAGCAAAACACGGCTGAGCGTGGCCGGGAGCCCGTCGACGCTGCACAGCGGGAATGGGCCACACCCATCGAGGGCCAGACCGTCGAGGTATTTTGTTCTGAGGCTAACAAATTGCTTAGCCTATGTGCAGGAGCAGCCTCGGCTCAAAGGGAAGTTATCTATGGCCAGCACCAGCAGCACGCGTGACCAGCCAAGGAGGTCGAAGTGGGCGATGTCGTCCGTAGTCATTGTGAGGTTAAACTCCTCATGACGGCGAACACTAGCAAGGACGCACTGGGTCTTTCTAGACCACACCCGATGGCTCAAACAGAAAGCAACTCAATCAAATCAGCTCAAGACAATGAGGACAGTACACCAGGGACAGGTACAGTGGAACAAGGACAGACTGTTTCGGGACAATGGAATAGTATGGGGACGGACTGAACAGGATAGGAACAGGCAGGACAGTTATGGACGAGGGAACCGAGTCAGCCAGGGTTGAAGGCCACCTAGACCGAGTCTAGGTGAAGTGGGTTTGGAGCCAGCTTGAGCATCACGACTGGAGTAGGCGTAGGTTCGGACTGAACTCAATAAGAGTTGACCCACTCGGTCTGTTTAGTCATTGTACATAGACTACTTTGTTTTGTTTTGACTCAGTTTCTGTATCATCTTTGGACGAGACGCTGACATGTACCCGAACACTTTTCCTATAAAAGGAAAGTGATGTTACCCTAATATTTTATGTCTTAATGAAATTTTCTTGGCATGCATGAAGTTTGAAAGTCTATGAGCCATCTTCTCTCACGAATAACTCCAGCCATGGTGACACTATAGTGCAGTGATGAAAAACCTCAATGGAGGTTAGCTTTCAGCAGCTTCTGGCTAGGTAAACCGATTGGTGTCTTGTGCAACACTACCGAAGGGTGTTGCTGAGAGCCAAGCAATGTTGTCTTCCCTATTTCTAGCAGCATAGCTCAAGCCTCCTTGTGGATTCTTCAGTCATAGGAGGATTGAGAGGCAGAGCTTGGCATTGGGCATACACAGATCGATTGTTGCCATTCACATGGTGTCAGTTTCACCTCTGCAACACGACATCTGGGGGTCTCCAGCTAAATAGGTTAGTATCAGCACTCCATCGATACTTTCTTGTAGAGATCTTTCGTTCTGATCGTTGTCTTCAACGGAAGGATCATCTGTGTGCATTCCTACTTGATTGTTGGTCTCAAGCATAGGGTATTTGTCTGGTATCTCATCGATCGAAGGGTCTGGACGAACGATTGAATCATGCCAGAAGAGGTGCATTCAGTCAGCCTTCTCGGGGACTGTCTAACACCGATTCCAGGTAGACTATCGTGTGTTTAGCCAAAAGATTTTGTGTCCACGATGATTCCTCACATATCTACTATCTTGTGGATGAGATTCAGAGGGATTTGGAGGAGATTTGGATGAGAATCGATTGGAAGAAACTTCGTTGGTTTCTTCCCCTGTTCTGCCGCCAACACCCCTCTGATCAATTGCGAATCTGAAGAAATTTGGATCTTTTTTTCACAAACCGACTTCGTGTCGTCTTCCCAACTTTCCAACAGAGATTTTGAGCCAAGAATGGCAAAATCCATGGAGAATCGAGTGAGTTATGGCTTCTAGACAGAATCAGGTGATAATCGGTGGAGTTGAAGAACATTTCACCGCCAGTCCAGCGGATCTTCATTTCCTAGCTTCTGAAAAAATTTCGAACCAAATCAGTGCATTAATCTCACTCATCTGAATCCTAATTAAATTTCTGAACTATTGATTTGCATTTTTGAGATCGATTTGGGAAAATCCTCAATTTTTGTTGGAGGGAACATATCATCATGTGGGAGGACTTCCCTGTCCTTCCTGAACATGCCTACCACTTCCTGGGCCACCATTTCTGAATGAGCTCAGTGTAGAAAGCTCAGATTGGTGTCAAACTTGAAGCATCTACTCTCTGGAGTGTCCTCTACCAGCTGTCCAAATTTCAGCTTAATCAGAGAAGCGGTTGATTTTGTATGAATTTTTGAAGGACGTTGCACCTTGTGAACTGTGTGAATGTTCCTGTGAGACGCTCGACAGCAAAAATACGCCTGAAAGATCTTCAACGAGCTTGGTGCTGAGATCTCATCTTTTGGGCGTCCAATCTACCATCCTTTGGGCACCTTCAGACCAATTTTCAGGACGAACGGAGCTCAAAGTGACTTTTGGTGAATTTTGAAGATCAGCATATATCCTGTGAACCGCAGCAGGCACCCCTGCCTGCGACTGTAACAGATTGGCTTCTTCAGGTTTAACGAGTCTTTTGGAGAAAGCTCTGTTGGAGGCCAACTTTGGGCATCCAATCATATATATTTGAAGGTGCTTTGGACTTTTTTTCAAATCAATGGAACGTCAGTTGATTTTTGACGGATTTTCTATAAAGACAAAACCAATCCTGCGAAGGGGATTTTCACTTGTTTCCCCATCATGTTCTTCGGTTGGGTTAAATCTCAACATTCGGTGACTACCTCCACCTTATTCCAGTTCATTCTTCTTTGTTTACTTCTCTTTGATGTTTGGTTTCGTTCTGCAAACTTGGAGCTGAGCTTGTCGCGAAGGAGGAGGAGCTAGGAGTTATAGCTGCCCTACAACACACATCGGCGTGAATCGATGCTTGCTACACCCCGACCATCGACGGCTCTGGGAGTTTATTTGCCTCTCTAGTGACATTTTTTCTTCTGAGGATTTTGTGTTTCATACCATGTCAATTCAGTAGTTTCGATGTTCTTGTTGGAGGCTACTTTGCGGTAGGAAGCTGGGAGCTGAACCGCGATGAAGAGGAGCTCGGGCAGCCCTTGTTTGTGCTTAGTTAGGAGACAAAGCTTACGCCGGGCTAAGCGGCGCTTGGGTCCCCCTATCTCATCATTCAACAGGGGTTAAACGTAGTCGCGGTGAAGTCTCCTAACAATTGCTGGAAACATATTGTTTCTTGATTTATTGGATAATAATCTTCTCGTTTATTTTATGGTGTCCTCTACCGAGAAGAAGGAGCAGTTGCAGCAACTGTGAGCTGAGCTGACCGGAGGGAGAAGAAGGGTGTTTGCTGTCACCTTGTCAGCGATTGCTTCCCCCTACTACATCAACAACACTAGGGGTTCTCAAAAATACAGCTAAGTGCATTCCCTTCTCCCTATTAGTCGTTGAAAGTCATTGCAGTGACTTTGCTGTCTACATCTAGATCAAGGAAGACTGCAATCAGCCAAAAGATGACGAGATCCTCTCTTGATGAAGATGGTGTGCTGAATACCAAGGTTCGACCTTCAGCCTTGGTGATATACGCTCGACTTACTCCAGCCAGGTTCTCCTCTATCCACCCTATAGAGACAAGGGCCGAGAGTACTTGTTTTCAGCCTTGCCTACAGGCGTGTAGTGATTGGGTTACCTCTGAAGCTACATACTAAGGACACGAACCCAAGCTTCAAGACCTCCTAAGGGTGTTGGTGATGGTTTGCACGCCTTAGTAAATGGATGTATGAATGGTGAATGTGATGGTTTGTATGTGAGGCGTGTGAGACATTTATACTCATTACGGTTGTAAAGCCTAAACTCACATTCTTGTAGTAGGCTAGACCTCGACATTTGGGGTAAAATCATTCTTGTATCTCTACTCAAGGGGATTATTTCGCTGGGGTTGTGTCCAGCTTGGTAGAAAATTTGTAAGAACATTATTGGGCCAATAGGATCTACCACCGCAAGGATCTTGGGCATTTACAGTTGTGGCTGTTTGGCGTTGGCATCGGCGGCTTCATCTTCATTTCAGCCGCCTTCAGCTCCGGCCGTAACACAACCCTTGGCCACAAGAGGCATTTGTTTGAGAAAAGAGCGAGAGACCAGTGGCACGACTCCCAGCCCTTGTAGTTGTTTGGCCAAGGGGTGCGGCCAACAAAGGGGGGACGCTTGGCTCATTTTTGTGTATGTTGAGCTTGTATTTAAGCAAGTCACAACCTATGTGCATGCAAGGCAATCTGTATACAAGAAAGAGAAAACTATACAGGGAAAAAATCAGGATTTGGGGATTTATTTATGTTGAATGTTTTTTGGGAGATTGATGAAAAAGGCCGTTGAAGCCTTAGCGTGGCGACATGCTAAAGCGTTTCTCTTGTGACAATGATGTGGGTCTTGGTCGGAGCCTCCTTGGGGGATTATAAGCGTGTGATATTTTCTTAAGTTGCATAGCGCCTTTCACATTTTTCTTTCAATTTTATACTAAAGCATTCAACGCAAAATGCTATTATAGTGCTCAAGACGTGAATGATGCCAAAAAGTTTTTTTTAATCAATCACGTCAAATTGCAGCAGCTATTACAAAAGTTTGAAATTTGATGCTACAATGAATTAGTTGTTTTGAACTACCCACGCAAAAAAAGCTTGTCCCCTTTTTTTCAATTTAATAGAAAGGGAACAGAACGAAAAAAAAAGGAAAGCGAGAGGAAAGAAACAGTAGCAAAGCTGCAGAAGCAACAGTGGAGAAACACAACAACTTTAAGCAAGGAAACTCAACACTTAGAACAGAACAACAATGATGCAGGGGCGGAGCGCCTGGGCCATGGCCCGAGTGAGCTTCAGAAAAAAAAAGTATATTAAAAAAATCAGTTTCTTTTACTCTGGCCCAACCCGTGGATGGTCTTCGCCCGACCCGCTCGCTCCCTCCCGTCTTTCGCCCCTTTTTCTCTCGCTCACTCCCTCCCGTTTTTCGCCCCTTTCTCTCTCACTTACTTCCTCTCTGCCCTACCCTATCTCATTTCGCCCCTTCCTCTGTACCCTACCCTATCTCATTTCGCCCATCTTTCTCCTGCTTGCTCAGATGGTTCCCTCCTCTCTGGACCACAACCGTAGCAAATAGCAGGGCCCTCTCTCTCGCTGGCTCCTCTTTTCCTGCCGTGGCCCACAATCACACATCACGATGGCTCCTCCTTCCCTGCCCTGGCCCACACCACATTCACACAACTCTCGTTGCCCAATAGTTTATACTTGTATGTATTTGGGATTTTCGTCTGGTAATGTTAGCTTTGCGTCTTGCAATTATTTATTTCTTCAGTTCTTGGTCTGCTCGTTCTTAGCTGATGATCTTTTGGAATTCTAAATATGCTGCACATAAGAGGGAAGTCGGAATAAGAGAATTTTACTTTTTTTTTTCTTTTGTTGATGTTGAAGAATCTGGATTGGTTTAGTGTATCATTTGTAACCTATGGAACCACGAGAGTTGTTCTATGGATCATCATTATCAAGCCCATAGTTAAGCTTTCTTTGGGAGTACTGCTTGTCTAATGATTTCAAATCCACAATTTCAGGCCTAGAGAATTATCTAACCACAATAATAAGCAAATTTGGCTAGCTTTTGGAATTTCATGAGAACAGAAATAAATGCTTCCCATAAAGTTACTTAGGCTATCTATAGTCAAATTTCTTTCTAGTTTGGAAATGCTATAAGAGGAAAAGGAATCAGTTATCCCTAGGCAAAGCACATCCATGCTGATGATTATTTCTATTTGTTTCTTCATAAGAAAGGGAGACTATTCTTTCTTGGAAGAAACCTGCATGGTTTATTCATCAAAAGAAAGAACAAGAACTTAACGGGATAAAGTTGTAAATCACCTTATGCAGAATGATGGGTTACTAGCATGGTCACATTAGTTTGAAAGATGCATATCTAACGGTCCTTAGTTGACATATTTATCATTTGACCTATTGTTGGAGAGCATTTTGACCCTATAAATGTGAAGATAGCTGAGCTTAGGGAAGCGTTGGAATCTGTGACAGCAGAACAGAAGTATCTGAAAACACGAGATTCTCGCCATCGTCAGGGTACTCTCTTACTCTCTCTCTCTCTTTCTCTCTCTCACATACACATGGAAGAAGTAGAAAGCTATAGATTTGGAACTGATGGGGGTTTAGTGTAGCACCTGGTTGAAGTCTATTCTATGAAATCAAACTCAAGTTCAGATTTTGGATTAATTTGGCACTAGTTTTTTAAATTGTATTTATATTCTACTTAACATCCGATATTTGTATATAATTAGGACGGATGCCATACATAAATTTGTAATGCTTGCATCTTAAATTCGTAATGCTTACATCATAAATTCGTAATGCTTGCATCTTAAATGTTGTCAATAAAGTTGGAACCCCTTTGAGATCCTTGCACTTGAGGCATTTTGAGGATCTTAAATCCATACTTTTGGAATCTATACATGTTTGGTTCTCTTGGATCCTTATTGAAGATGGAGGCTTCTCAAATATGAAATACCATGTTTGAAAAGCCCCTGCTGGATTGATCCTCAGATTCTCTCTCTCTCTCTCTCTCTCACACACACACACACACACTAGTTAAGTGAGTAATGTTAGTGCTGGAATAATGTCTTTAATAAAGGGAAGAATAAGGATTATGTTTGCATTAATATGTTCTTCAATTTTGTATGTTCACATTTTTTTTATTGTTTGGCATCATGAGATCTTCATATGTTGCTTGCATTGTACTATGTTTATTGGGTTTGTATATATCTAAAATTTTTAAATCTTATTGTCTATTTTAAATTTCAGGTTTTTCATGTTAGTTTATTGAGAAGAAGATGAAAAATATTCAAGATTATTTAAAAAAAACACGTTATTGATCAAGAGGGAGAAAACCAAGAGGAAAGAAACCAAAGGGGAGAAAACCAAGGGGGAGAAAACAAAGAGAGAGAAAACCAAAATGTTGGTTGTTCTAGTTCGAAAGCTCTTGATCTTGTTCTTTGTGACTCAGATTCTCCGCCTTTTAAGTATTCAAAAATTGAAACTGCAGAAAGCATCATGTGTGATCCAGGGTTGTGACGTCTTATATGGGAAATATCAGTAAATGAGAGAGATGAAGTTAGGCGAGCATATATTAATTATGGGTCATATCAACACAAGTTTCATAGATATCTAGTGTCAGATCCTTCAAATCATCCTTGTAAATTTCAAGCTTCATGGTTTCAAAAATGTCCATGGTTAGAATATTCTCCCAAGACAGATAGTGCATATTGTTTGCCGTGTTATCTTTTCAGTAGTTCATATTCAAATGACAGTCCATTTATTATTGAAGGATTCAGAGTTTGGAAGAGGGTGGGTGGTAGTGAGAAAACATGTGCATTTCGTATTCATGAAGGGACAAGTCAAAATTCACTCCATAATATGAATGTGAGTGCATTTAATGATTTAAGTCGTCAAAGCAAACACATAGATAAAATGATTGAAAAGCAAAGTTCAGAGTTTGTTCACAACAACCACTTGAGATTGAAGGCATCTGTAGATGCAGTTCATTGGTTAGCATTTCAAGCTTATGCTTTTAGAGGTCATGATGAAAGTTCAAGTTCAATGAATCAAGGTAATTTTATTGAGTTCATTAAAACTTTAGCTAGTTATAATGACAGAGTTGCACAAGTTGTCTTGGATAATGCTCCAAAGAATGCTAAATATACATCACCAACAGTTCAGAAAGAAATTTTACATGTTTTTGCAAGTAAAGTGAGAGCTAAAATTATAGAAAAAATTGGTGATGTTAAATATTGTATTATTATTGATGAAGCTCGAGATGAGTCCAAGAGAGAGCAAATGGTTGTTGTTCTTAGATTTGTTAATAAACAATGTCAAGTTCAAGAGTAATTTTTAGATGTTGTGCATGTAAGGGATACCACAGCAATTTCTACTTTATTGTCTCAACATAATCTTAGCATTCAAGATATACGGGGTCAAGGATATGATAGTGCTAGTAATATGTGAGGTGAATTGAATGGATTGCAAGCATTAATTTTGAATGAATGTCCTTATGCATATTATGTTCATTGTTTCGCTCATAGATTACAACTTGCACTTGTTACAGCTTCAAAAGAAGTTGGTCATGTTCATAAATTTTTTGAACAGTTAATATATGTAATTAATGCTGTTAGTGCAAGCAGTAAACGTAATGATGAATTGCATGAAGCTCAAGCAAATGAATTTGCATTCAGAATTGCTATAGATAAATTTGAAACTGGAAGAGGACTTAATCAAATTGGATCACTACAGCGGCCTGGTGATACTAGATGAGGATCTCATTTTGTGTCTGTGTGCAGTTTAATAAAAATGTTCAATGAAACATGTGTAGTATTGAAAAATTTAAGAGACAATTGATCAACATCTCAAATACGGGGTGAAGGACTTTCAGCTTACGACATGATCATATCCTTTGACTTTGTATTTATTTTACATTTGGTACAACAAATTTTGGGACAGAGTGATACTCTTTGTCAGTCATTGCAAAGGCAAAGACAAGACATTTTAAATGCAATGGCTATGGTTTATAATTAAAAAAAGTTCCTACAAGAACTTAGGGAGAATGCTTGGGATTCATTTATAGATATTGTGGGAGCATTTTGTGTGACACATGATATCCCTATTCCAGATATGGATGCACAATATTTTGTCAGAGGATCACGTTCTCATCGTGAATGCAATTTTATTATAGTGAGGCATCATTATCATGTCGATATTTTTATTGCTGCCATTGATTCTCAACTGGTAGAGTTGAATAGTAGATTTAATAAAAATTCTATGGAAATACTACGTTTTATGTCGACATTCGACCCTACAGATCAATATGAGTCATTTAATGCACAAGATGCATACACCCTTGCAGAGAAGTTTTATCTTGAAGATTTTCTAGACTCAGAGCTTATGAGTTTAAATTATCAGTTGAGGCATTATAAGAATGATATTTGTCATTGTCCAAATTTTCAAAATTTGGGTACACTATCAGATGTATGTCAAGCAATGGTACATAGTAGAAAAAGTGAAGGATATCCTTATGTATACAGATTGCTTACTCTCATTCTAATGCTTCTTGTCTCCACTGCAACCACAGAAATGACATTCTCTGCTATGAAGCTTATTAAAACAGGGTTACGTAACAAAATGAAGGATGAATTCTTTGCAGATTGTTTACTTTTGTATATTGAGAAAGAAATTGGTCAAATGTTTGATTCCAATGATATTATTGATGCCTTTTACAAGATGAAAAGTCGTAGAGCACAATTGCAATAGGTAAAGTATTTTGTTGCATCATTTTTATGTTAATGTTTATTTGAATCATTATTTAGTTTTAATAATAAATGATGTAGTTTTGTTTATATTTTATTGTGCAGGTGAATGAATGATGATATGTAACTATTTTCAATAAAAACAGAAGAAAAAATTGATTGTGATACATATAAAGAATACAAAGCTGCTTGTTTTAGGTAAGTAACATGTTTTGATTTTGGGGTTCATAGATGTATTTGTTTGCTATATTTTGGGTTATGATATTTATATGTACACCTTATGTTCACTGCTTACACTTACGTCACTGTAATAGAAATAGAGCACTTTATCTGTTGAGGACAAATCGCGCTTTGTGCTAATAACACAAGCAATTATTAAATGTGTCGTAGGACAGGTCACGCTTCATGACGTGGGCAATTATATACGACATATGTTCACTTTTACTATACTATGGTTTGCAAATATTATCTAAAGTGTATAAGTATATATATATATATATATAATATATAATATATTATGTTATATTATATTATAGTTCGTTGGACCGTTTGGCTCGCCCCTGAAAAAAATCCTGCCTCCACCCCTGCAATAATGGTAGCAGCTAATTGTACAGGAAACAGAGAGACGATGAAAAAAGGAAAAAGCATGCAACCACAAGATTGAAGAGCAGTATGGTAATGACAACAAAACAACATACACTAGCAGAAGCAACAGAGGCATAAATCGAAGTTTTTCTTTTCTGGTTTTGATTTCTCTTATCTGTAATCACGAATATACACAGACCGTCTACCTTCAACAGCTTTATGTCTTGGTTGTTTTGATTATGATGGGTATATTGCTCTTCTTGTTTCTGCCTTAACTTTGGCTCTGCTTCCGCCCAATGTTGGGGCTGATTCCACTGAAAGAGCAACATTCCTCTGAAGCAGCAACGTCCTGAATTATTATCGCACGTTCTTTGATGAAGTTTTCTAAAGAAAAGGTTGAGAGCCAAAACAGAACATGTGGAAGACATAGCAAAATAGAATTCACAAGCCCACAGAGGCGTACAGTACTAGCAAGAGTTTTTCCTGTGCGTATAAACTGTCACTACAAAAAATAAGTCTATTAGACCATCAAAAACTTTTGTAAGGTGAGGCAAGTGTGTAAAATTTTTATTGATGTTTTGTTCGGGTATCGGTAAAGCCTTTGTCAATGAAAACTTTCCCTGACATATTATGTCTAGGCATCGATACAGATCTTGTTGTATGTGAGAAAAAATTATTGTCGTCGTTCAAAGGACATCGCTAAAACTATTACCAACGAGTAAGAACACATCGATAATCATCATCGGCAAGAGCAAGGTGTGGATTATTGTCGACGTGCATGGTAACTTCGGGTATCACCATCGTATGATTAAAAGTGGATAAAAATATGATCACCAGCCTCTATTGTTGTTGGCTGACTGTGTATGGCCCGGCCAACCCAGTAAAAGGTTATGCTGCTAGGGCTACACAACGAGTCGAGTTACTCGAACTCGACTCGTTTAACTCGACTCGTTAGTGTAAACGAGCTGCTTCATTAGTTAAACGAGTCGAACTCGAGTTCACGAGTCAACTCGTTTAACTAATCGAGTCGAGCTCGAGTTCACTTTGTGAACTCGTTAAAGCTCGACTCGGCTCGATTAACATACCGGTTTTTTAAAAACCGGTTCACTAGTCACGACTCACTTTTGTCAAGCGGGAACGGGAAAGGGTTTTTTTTCATTCTAAGGTTTGTTTTCATTCTTCTCCCTCTCTGGCCTCTCAGCTCTCGCCTCCTTCTCTCCGCCTGTGCTCCCGCCCTGCTTCACTATGCTTCTTCTCTGCGGCTCCGCTGTGGGACATCTGATCGACAGTCAACACAACAGTCACCGAGGAAGATCATTGTTGGTTGCCTTTCGCACCGAGCCTGCCACCGGTGAGTCTCTCCCATATTCCTCCTTTTCTCCCTATTTTTTTTGTCACAAAAACGCTTCTTTTGTCGACGCAGGTCGGCTTGCCATCGCCCAACGGAGAAGCTGTCGGAGATCTCTTTCACACGCGCACGCACGAGGATACACCCCACCCCCATCAATGACCCGGAAAAAAGAGAGGGAAAAAAAATCCTCAAACCCTAGCTCTCTCTCTAGTCCCCTGCTTAAACCCTATCTCTCTCTATGGCAGTATCTGTCTCTCTGATCTACTGCAACTGCGTTGCCGCCTCTTAACCTTGGTTCTCGTCTTTCAGGCCCTAATTTGTCTCTGCAAGGTAGGTGCCCTCTTCTTTCTCTTTCTCGTTGATATTTTTTCTTCATTTGTTACTTCCTTGTGGGTGTTTTTTTTCTGAAAGTTCTGGTTCAATTTTTCTTTTCGTTTTTCTGTGAGCTTTCCTATGTTTGTCTTTTTGTCTTCTGTGTTATGGTCCTCTGGAAGTCATATTGGGGTTTTTTTGTGTTGAATAGTTAGGATTCTCGGATCCCTTCTGTTATTTTGCGGGAATTTTTTTTAGAGATGGAGGTCGCAAGTGATTTCTGCTCTTCGGAGGTTGTTGCTCCCAGGCAAATGGCTGCTTCTTTGGTGGAAGCTGTCGCTGTAGAGGCGGTGCTCGTCGACTGTTGGTTTAAATTATTAAACGAGCAAACGAGTTAAACGAGCCGAGCTCAAGCTCGACTATGTATAGTCGAGTCGAGCTCGTGTTAGGAACTCGACTCGAGTTCGAGTTCGAGCTCGAGCATTTCGAGCCGAGTCGAGTTCGAGCTCAGCTCAACTCGGCTCGTGTGCAGCCCTATATGCTGCTTGGCCAGCTTAGGCATAGAAGGCATGTAAGATTCAATCAGACGCCGAGTCAAGCAGAAAGCAATGCACATTGACTGTGCAGCGCGGTGGTGCGACGACAAGGCGGTAAAATGCATCAAGATCAGCGGTCCCTTTGGAAGTGCAAGTCCATTAATGGGGAAACAGTTGGGTTCCTCACGCGTAGTGTTTGGTCGCACAAGGGGGTGCACGTGGGTTAGGGGCAATTCCCCCAGTGGACGCATATGCTGTGTGTCACAACCGCGTAGAGTCACGCGGGGGCGAGTAAGTGAATGTTTGTCGTCGAGTAGGGCGATGGTCGGCCGTGCTTAATGACATATAGTCGTCAACTGGCTTCGGCTGGGGACTTTCCTCCCAAGGAAAGTCTACCACCCAGATTTCGTTTAGTAGACAGGCACTTGGAGGAAGGGCCAAGTTCTGACAGGGCCTCATGGCCACGGCTTGCCGATGGCCAACTATGGGATAAAACCTGGGTGATGGTGTGCTGAGTGCTTTGCACTCCTCATCTAGTCCACAGTTCCCGAATAATGATGAAACGCTTCCGCTAAATTAAGAGAAGTCAGGCTTGCCGAAGGCTTTTGGGGAATGCCTTCGGTGCCGGGCGGGCCAAGAGACGGCTTGAAATAGTCGGCCCGTGACAAATGGTATCAGAGCAGACGATTCTCAGAAAGAACTCATAAAAATGAGAACGTTGTACTGATCAACTCAACAAGGGTTCAGTAAAAATGTTGACTTGTTGATAGTGCCCTACGGTTTGGGCATGTTCGTCGGACACTGGTTCAAGTGACCGCGTTGGTGTTGTTGGAGAGAAGGTGATCACACGTTCCGAAGATGGTGTCTGGGCGTCAGGAGCTGAAGGGCCAAGAGAGCCGCTCGCTGAGACAGATAGGGTGAGAGGCCCGACGTGGAAAAGGATTATCCTTAGTGTTGACATGACTCGAGAATGAGCATGTGCACTAGCATTGACTTAGTGGTCCTCGGAGATGTTCCAAATCTTACTAAGTAAAAGTGCAAAAGAGTTAGAACAGTGGGAAGATGCTAAGGTGGGACTAGAGGCTGAACGCCCGATTGGCAGGTTGCCGCGACGTGACGGGTGCGTCAGTTAGACAGATTTGGGCTCAAGTTGAAAAGAAATAAAAGGAACGATTGTTGAACTTCTATCGCTCGGGGCAAAGTCACTGAGAACAGTGACAATTTTGGCGGTGGGAGAGTGTTGTCGGCCGACTGTGTCTGGCCCGGCCAAGCCAGTAAAAGGTTATGCTGCTTGGCCAGTTTAAGCATAGAAGGCATGTGGGATTCAATCGGATGCCGAGTCAAGCAGAAAGCAATGCACGTGGACTGTGCAGCGCGGTGGTGCGACGACAAGGCGGTAAAATGCATCAAGATCAACGGTCCCTTTGGAAGTGCAAGTCTGTTAATGGAGAAACAGTTGGGTTCCCCATGCGTAGTGTTTGGTCGCACAAGGGGGTGCGTGTGGGTTAGGGGCAATTCCCCCAGTGGACGCATATGTTGTGTGCCACAATCGCGTAGAGTCACATGGGGGCGAGTAAGTGAATGCTTGTCGTCGAGTAGGGCGATGGTCGGCCGCCTTGCTTAATGACATATAGTCGTCAACTGGCTTCGGCTGAGGACTTTCCTCCCAAGGGAAGTCTACCACCCAGATTTCGTTTAGTAGACAGACACTTGGATGAATGGCCAAGTTCTGACAGGGCCTTATGGCCACGGCTCGCCGATGGCCAACTATGGGATAAAACCTGGGTGATGGTGTGCTGAGTGCCTTGCACTCCTCGTCTAGTCCACAGTTCTCGAATAATGATGAAACGCTTCCGCTAAATTAAGAGAAGTCAGGCTTGCCGAAGGCTTTTGGGGAATGCCTTCGGCGCCACGCGGGCCAAGAGACGGCTTGAAATAGTCGGCCCGTGACATCTATACACATCGGTGAAAGTATGACCAACGTCGAAAGAAGTGCACTTTCCCCTACGGCCGTCCCGCCACAGGTCACTGATGCTTGAATTTTTGTAGTATGTACACCATTCTTCAGATCTATATTGTCTATTAACCTCTCCTTTCCGGAGTCGCCGTTCCCCAAATTGACCATTACATCCTTTCACCAACCACCCCAACTCATGGTTATCCTATAAAATAAAAAATTACTATTGATCCAAATTCATAGTTTTGGTGCCCTGCTTCTTGAGCGTTGCGTTGGATAATCTGCCGTTCATACTCCACGTTCAATTACTACTAGGGGCTGCGAGATAATTGATTTGGCTAGATGGGCACAATCTATTGCATACGAAGAATGGACAGCTGAAGATGGGTGGAGTCAGAAACTTTTTGTTACAAGGTTGAACTACTACAGTTTCAAATATTTAATTGGAACCCAAAACATAAATTTTCAAACTTTTTATATAGCTTAAACTAAAATTTTTGCACTTTACATATAAATTTTTAAAAATTTTAAAAATATGAGAGAGGGTCGGGATCCGGTGCCGGTGCCCAACTGCCCATAGTTTATTTGAGTTGCCGAGGTACCAACGAATTGGAGAAGGGGAAGCTGGTTGCTAACACTGGCATGATGGCGTATCGTCTTTAGGCAGGCTGGTGCTCAAATGCAGAGATCCATTCAGCAGGTGTGAAGTTGAATAAGAAAGCGAGATCTGACAGTTTTTTCGTGTGGCTTTTTGCTTTTGCAGTATAGGGGAGGCTACCAGTTTGCTCGACTGGTGAAGGGGTCTGTGTGCAGGCCTTCTGGTTTTCCCAGTCTATGGACAACGCATGGATGCATGAAGCATATTCGCATTGCGATAAAAAAAGGGAGCAAAGCTCCAAGCAGTTTTTTGTTGGAAGAAAGAGAGAGAGGGAGAGAAAGAGATAAATTTTGGCGTATGTGAAGTGGATGTCGGTAAAAATTTTCTTTTACGGACGTTTTCAAGCATAACATTGATAAAAAATTCAACTTCAACAACATCTTAGTGACATGCATGGGCAAATGCTACTTTCAAAGACGTCTTGTTCTAGATGTTGGTAAAATTTAATCTTCACCGACATTTAAAGCCGAAAGTTGGTAAAAGTAGCCTTTTAAGGACGTCCGATTTTCTCGATGAATCCCCCTTTTTTTTGTAGTGATCCCTTATAGATTTGTTTTTTATTCAAAATTACATAGACATAACCACATTTTCTTTATTATATTAAAATTTTGAAAGATAAAATATTGAATACTAACAAACATAGTGTTTTTTTTTGTCAAATACAATTGCTTTGAATCCTTATATCACTTAAGGTGCGTTTATATATCACTTAAGGTGCGTTTGACAGCTTCGGATTTGAGCTATTCAGGATTTAAAAACTGGTGATTTTAAATCACACTCCCTTCCTTTCATTTTGATCTTAAATCGGGCATTTGCTTAATACCGAAAAAGTAAAATAAAGATCTTGAGTGTGAATCTGAACGAAGATCCTTATTTTATTTTGATGAATCAAGATTTTTATCTTTTGCCCCATCCACAAAAACATGCCACGTCATATTCATATTATATCTGTAAAATTGAAATCCGAGTAATCAAATAGCCACTTAGGATCTTGTGAGGTCCGATGCCAGCATAGGTTGGGCCTCTACCTTCTGTTTAAACCTACGAACCTTAGATTTTAGATCGGCTTTGGACGTGATTTAGATCGGCTTTGGACGTGAGATCTAATTGTCTTAGTGTTGAGACTTTGTTGGTAGTGCAATGCGGTGAACTGGCAAGAGAAGTGTTGAAGGGTTGCCAACTTTCACTCAAGTACGGGTTCCAAATTAAGAATATCGGAAGGATGTCACTCTTAACTCGATGATGCCATGAAGCAAAAAAGGAACTATTGAGGGTTTGAAAATTCGTTGTTAGAGTATCAGAGCAGGTCATTTGTCATATATGACATTTCCAGTTTCCACCATCGTGGAATGCCTCAACACCCAAGCTCTCTTGCCATAGAGTCTACGAACATTCTTTCTTTTTAAGAAAAGAAAAGCAAGTTGCAAAATTAATAAGCAAAACCAAAGGAGGCAGCTGCAGATGGTTTCTGTGGGAATCTCTACATATCACGTGCATGCGTATGAGGTAGGATCGAAGATAGTAGAAAAACATGGATGAAACGAAAAAGGGGACATAATTTTTTTTTTTTTTTAGTTACAAGTATAGTGTGAAGGGGACTTGTATATTAGGGTATTCTAATTGCAATGGTGGAATACTCCAATTGTTTTGTGTCATAACATAGAGCTTGTTGCAAAGCAAGGGCGAAACTGGGAATTTTTTATTGCAAGGACCAAACTATAGTATCAAAATTTGAACAGAGGCCGAAATAAAAAATTTTAAATTTTTTTTGTTGCAAAGCAAGGGCGAAGCCAGGAATTTTTTGTTACAAGGACCAAACTATAGTTTCAAAATGTGAACAGAGACCAAAATAAAAATTTTAAAATTTATATATATATTAAATTAATTTTTTTTAGATTTACATTTAAATTTTAAATTTTTTTAAAATTTAAAAGGATGCCAAGGTCCCTGCCAGGCCCCATCCCTCCGCCCTGTTGCATAGCATCAAGAGGGAAATAGTGAAATACCCTCGCAAATAACTTGAAGCGTTTAGTGTTCAAGTCTCAACCTAAAAATGATAAAATAGTATGTGTCTCGTCATAGTCTAAAATATTTTTTTAACAAAAATGATGAGATTGTCCATTTCATTTTTTTCAAAAATATAAAATTGCCAGCCCTATCTATCAAAGGCGGAATACAACTAATCGCAAAGCCATGCAATATGTGAAATTTTGGAATACATTGCCTTAGAAGGCTTTATGCTAGGACGTACGTGTTTGGGAATTGGCATTCAAAATGACCAAAATGTTATTGTGCTTCAAAAAGGAGATCCTACTTGTAACGGTAAAAATGGAAAGGAAGAAAGCTTCTTTTGTGAAGTGACCAAAATACATTGCGTGGAAGGGTGTCAAACAAATTTGCACTGCTATATATTAAATTAGCTTTTGCGATTCGTGGCCTCCGATTTAAGATACGATGGTCGGATCCGCGGATAAAAACGGTTTTATGATATCCAACACCACAATTTGAAATCATTGATTTCATATCCGCAAAATTGGCGGAATCCATGGTAGGTTTTGAGATCGAAAAGGGGGAAGTGGGGTGGGTCCGATCCCGTTCATGGACTCGTAATGTGCGATATTTCTGAAGCAACCAGAAAAGAGAGGGAGACCCTACTTTTTGGCTAAAGCTAAGATGCCTCATGCCTACCTCATCAGACGAAAGATCAGACTTTCATATGCAACTCAGGTTCGACTCGAACTCGCTTAAAAAAATTCGACTTGTTTATAAACAAGCCGAGTTCAATCTTACAAATATACTGAAAACGATAAGCGAGTCGAGTTGGAGTTTTAAGAACTTGACTCATTCATACTCAACTAGACTTGCACAGTACTCTACATAATATTGCCAAAATCAGTGTCACGAATCATCAGTTTTAACTTTTAGGGTAAAAACAAATTTTTCACTATTTACACGAGTTACATTAATTAAAGCTTACACGAATTAATGTTTACAAGAGTTAATGTTAAACGAGTTAAACAAGTCGAGTTCGATGTAGTCGAGTCGAGCTCGAGCTTGCTCTAACTAGAAGTTCGAGCCAAACTTGAACTGAGTTTTTTGAACCGAGTCAAGCTAGAACTGATTAAGCTCGGGCTCGATTCTAGCTCGTGTGCATTTGACAGAAAAGAGGTTGTGACATAACTCCATCAAAGAAGATCGGAGCTTTTCCGAAGCTTATCAAACACGCTTGTTTTTAAGGGATTAGTGTCAAATATTTGAAATTTGTGCAGAATTCAAATCGGAGGCCATCAAATGCAACAGAAAATTTCAGAATTATTTGATAATAATTAACACACTATAGTTTTCTTATATTCCTAAAAAAGATTCTTATTTTCCCTATCATTAATAAAAAAAATTTATGTGTCCGTTTCTGTCTAATTATATTTGTATCAGTGAAAATGTCGCCATCATATTCTAAAAAATAACATAAAAGAATGTAACTAGCTGAGAGATGGCGAGCATAAATATGAAAAGGCGTAAGTTGGAAAACCTCGAATTAAAACACGTTGTTGCTTGAATTTGACATGGTACTGTTTCCACAAGGCTCGAGTTAAGCACACTTGACATGAAACAATTTGTCAGCATCAAGAAAAAGATATTTAATATAACTATTTTAGTAAGGAAACATCTAATTTTAATGTTACGATATATTTAAAATGAAAATTGAATGGTGACTTTTGATAATGAGAACTCATGAACACGGTTCGATCTATCATGAATGAACCATTTAAAAAAAAAAAAAGGAAGGAAAGATACTATCTAAATCAGCTTTTTCTCATTGGTTTTTTTTAACTGTTCATCACAGTGGATTAGATGGCTCAGATTTGGTGTTTCATGGTGTCCATTAGTTTTAGAGTCGCCGTTTATGGACTCTAGTCAAACAGATTAGTGCAGATAAATTACTAAACTAAACCTTTTTCTAAACTGAAGACATTTTACTCTATTTGATTGCACTACCCCACTTTAGGGTAGAAACTACCTGGGACTAAAATAACATATAATTAATTTTCTTAAACCATAGGAAACTTAAGTATGCTTTCAGTAATATCAAAAATTTCGTGCGCTTTTCAACATCGCCATTTTTTAAACTGTGCCTTTAAATCTTTCGTTTTATTTTCTAATTAGTAACAAATGATTTTTTACTTTTAATTTTAAGGACTGCTTTTGGTACGAAACTGTGTGAAAGGAACTAAGATTGAAATCAACCAGGCTGTTAGATGGCTAAATATTTAAAATTTGATGCTAAAAGCTCTATAAATCATTGTAAAAAACACCATAATTTTGTTGATACATCATAACCCGTTGATAATACTCATATATTATGGGGGTCTTAACGATGATTTTTCAATATTTAATTATCCAACAACATTTAGCAGCGACTTATTTCAATTCATCTAAAATAAATAACAATCACAAACAACTTTCGAAGTGCACAGATATTGTGCGTTGCTTTTGTAAATGTGTCAGAACATGTTTTATAATACCAGTTTTGGAATCGAGTTGGCGAGCAAAAAGATTTTAAACAATCGTTGACTCGGAGGTCTGTGAAAACCATCAATATCTAACGAATATATTTTTTATGTAAACAAAGTCAAAAAGGAAAATAACAACGGAAGTGATGAAAATGTTAGTGTTCGATGGTTTGAAAATTTGATTCGAAAGTGAAAATTTCAGAATTATATTTAAAAAAAAAAATTGCAACAAGATCAAAATTCTAGGTTTCAGTATCATAATTACCTAAACAAAATACCTCACATGTTTAATAATTTCAATTTCTTGAAAAGCAAGCATTTTGATTCCAAAATCCACCGTTTTAAGTATATCAAACGCCAAAAAACAGAACTAAACGACCCAATTTGACTTATAGAATCGGATTCTATATCAAACCAAAGGGGGAAAAACTCCATTTGTAGCAGCCAAATATTACACTCGTGATCGACATCTTAGTAGCCTTGAGAGGGTGAAGGGTATCTCTATCCTTTTTCAATTTCTTTCTTTTTATTGTTGCGTCTATAGGAGGTTTTCCCCAAACGAGCTTCATTTGTGTTTTCTACACTTAACATCGAGCCCATGTTTCAGTTTATAAAGTAACGGGTACTATGGTCTTGAAAAATAGAAATATTTGATATGGAAATTTACATTGAGGAGGAGATGAGAAGGGAAGGAAGGGTTAATACCAAGCTACATTAACTTCAAGGTTAAAGATGAAGCTACCTTAACCTTAAGAAGGACAAGTTTTAAACCAAATCAATACTCTTCAATACAATAAAATAACACCTTTTACAGTCGAACTGAAAATGGTTAGTATAGTGCGGTTGCCCTTCCGATCACCTGGTTATTCTTTCAAGAAACCTTTCATTTGTTGCTAACATGGGAAGTCATGTTTTACGCTTTATTATAGAAATACTTTTTTAATTTTGTCAGAAGATTTCTTTTGAAGATGTCACTTTTTGTGAGGGTTTTCCATTTAAGCAATAGGCATTTTAGTAATTTTTGGTCAATAACATATGGCTCGTTATTACGGACCGTATCATATAATATACTCCCTGCTTAACCCTCAATATTTGACATAAAGTAAAAAAAAATAGGAATAGGAGGTCTCTGAAGGAAACGTTTGAAGTAAGTAGCCATTTTCCTAAAATTTAGGAAGAAAGTAGGGGCCATATCAGAATTCCGACGGAAAGAAAAGCAAGAAAAGGGGAAAAAGTTAAAATGAGAACGAGTGCGGACGAAAAAACTGGGAGGTCGAAGGGAGGAGCTAGATCTGATGGGGTTTCTGCCCAATACCACCATCCCTTTCCGAAACCGCCTTCTCACTGCCCTAAAACCGCTCGCAACGCCCCATCAAAACCGCTCCTCACTCATCGCCACGCTCCCTGCTGAAACCGGCTGCCGGTTTTGACGGCCCCGTCGGGATCCGTGGAAAAAATTTCTTTTCCCATCGCCACCTTCTCCGGTGGGGAAAAAAATTTCTGGGGGTTTTCCCCCGATTTTTTCCTTCCCTTCCGGATTCCGGGAACTCCTCGTTTCTTCCGTTTAGGGTTTTGCTTTATCCCTCTGTTCTTGCTTCTTTCTTCTTTGTTGTTCGTCAATCCTTTTGATCCTTTTACCTTGGGTGTTTGTTTTGTTTGGGAGAAAGAGGGGGGGGGGGGGGGGGGGGGGGGGGGGGGGGGAAGGGAGGGTGTAGGCCGTGCTTATGCAGCAGGGCTCCCAGCAGGGCGGCGGCGGCGCCGCTCCTCACGGTCGGAATCCGCCGCCCTGTCGCTCGTCATCGGCGTCTCCATCGCCTTCGTCGTCGTCGTCAGCAGTCTCTGCCCCACATCTCGGGTTTGACTCGCTTCAGCATCCACAGTTCCAGCAGCGGCAGGTATGGCCCGTTAGCGGATTCTTTCTCCATCATTTTGTCCTTTTGGGTAATCCGTATTTTGGAGCTTGATTCTGGCATGATTGTTGCTAAAAAATGATACCTTTCGAGTCTGACTTGCTTCTTATTCTTTCTCTGCAATCGTGTGAGTTATGCTTTAGTGTCAACTGTCAACTTGGGAATTGTATTCCCCTTGCAGGTTTTGTGTTTTCTTTTTTATAAGTTTTTCTTTGGTAAATTACTTGTCCCTTTAATTCGAGCACATCTTTTTCCTTGTCGGTGATCGGTGTCTACTAGCTGAATTGTGCTCGAACATGGAAATGATCCGTTTGTTCGCCGAATATTGCATCAGATTATGTCATCTTTTGGTGCGTTCAAGTGGGCAGTAAAGTGGATCTATGGTTGCGAAAATAAGTGCTGGTCTGTTGTTTTCATTGGTCAAAATAGAACAGGTGAGCGTTGTGAACCAGATAAATGCGTTTTACATGTTTACTGAAAGCTGGGGTACCTCAGTAGCTCACCTCGCAAGTATGAAACGAGAAGTAGTCAGATATGTCTTTTGTGCTTTTGCTCATTGTTGGAAACATGTTTTGGGACAATGGGAGCTCTTTTCTGATCTCTCTAACAAAATTGAACTTCTGTAGTGTTCGAACCTTACTGGGCATAATGGAAAGATTTTATTGCCTTAAAAAAATGACAAAATATTTCTATTGGAGAACCTTCAACAATGTGGCCTCTGTTTGGGTCAGGGAGAAAAAGATTGTATCTGGGTAAGATTGAAAGAATTTGTGTACCTCTGTGTGTTACTGCTACCTTCTTTCTTGCTTGTGTTGTCAGTTCTTCCACTTATGCTTCCTAGGGAATTCAAGTTTGTTTTTTTCATCATGGCACTTTTCACATGTTGCTTCATGGTCCTTGTGTCATTCTGATTTTGATTTTGGGTGCTTCACACCCTTTTCTCTGTTGGTTGTACTAATCTGAGTACGTCATGTTTCTGTGTATATATGACAAATGTGGGCAACAATAATTAACTTGCTCGAAGCTACGACACCTGGAGTCATTTCTGAATGAATCTTGTTTGCCAATGATTCAACTACAGTGTATCCACTCAAATATTATATTAGTGTCTGTGCAACTCCGTCAGCCTCAGTTCCATGCATGTGGTTCCTGTTCATCTTTGTCTCAGACATAAAAGTGGTGCAAATAGGCTGCTTGCACAGTGCCATGAATATTATCTTAGTGTCTTTGCAACTCTGTCAGCCTTAGTTCCACACATGTGCTTCCTGTTCATCTTTGTATCAGAAGTAAAAGTGCTGCAAATAGGCTGCCACACTTGAGGCAGGTGGACACCAGGTGTGGCCGTTACCCTAAATAGTTGATGGTTTTCATGCTTTACGGTATATGTGTCAATAGTTTGATATGTGTCATAGCATAACCTGGAAAATCACACATTTTATTCTAAAATATCAAAAGATTATGAAAAAACGTAAAAGATCATGAAAATTTTAAAAAATTCAGGAACAATCAGAGAAATATTTCCTAATGAAAAAAGTTGCATGAACATAAGTTGCATAAAAGAGAAAACAATAAAAATCAACAAGGAGAAGCATGATATACCACTGACCTTCTATAGTAATCAAAGCGAATCCAATAGAACCAACTCAAAGTCCCTAATGAATAAGTTTAAGAGTCAAACTTCAAGTAAATGAATCTAAATTCAACTCCCTAATAGCAAAGATTTTAGGCTAAGAATAAGTATTCAGAACAAATACTTGAAGGCTTCACTAGGTGCTGTTCCCTACGTTCTCTTGCTCCGCTGCTGTTGTGGGTGTGACATTTAGGTTGCATTTGATAGCCTCGGGTCTAAGATCTGAGGCTGCATAAAAAGGTATGTTTTGGGAGATCCTTAGTTTAAACAAACAGAGGATCTCAGTAGCATGAATTTTAAATCCATGTGACATGTTAACATCCATGGATTTAAGGTCGGATTGGGGGGAGGTCCGACGTTAAATCCATGGAGGGATCTCAGATCACCGTGGATCTCGAATCCACATTGAAATAAACACAACATTAGATTTTGAAAATTAGAGATAATAAACTTTTCTATATATCATCTTGACTTTGAAAGTTGTGAACAATGTTGGGTAAAGATGGATTTGAGTTGTCAACTGCAACTTTTTTCCTTCGTAGGTGATCTTTGAATAGTTCATGCACATGAAGTGCATTTTTCACATAATTGCATGATGCATGCTGCACATGAACTACTATCTTGTTGGTCAATTAGATGCACCCTAAGCATATGAAGTTCACCTTGAAATATGGTGCAGTTCTTTTATACACGTCTAACTGACAATGTTGTTGTATAAGATTTATGTTGACAAAATCAGAAGTGGGGCACATGGTACCTTGAATAGACTAATGAGGACTAGTTGGTTCAACTTGGTCCAAGTCAATTGATTACAAATAAATACATTCATACATATATTTACATAACAGTAATTAAATATACAAAAATATCAATACAAATAATAGACATATTTTATGGTTTAGAGAGTCAGATGACCAAGAACTAGGTTGAGTAATTGACTAGTTAACTGGTTAGTTGGTAGTTGGCTCAAGTGACTAGTTGGATAGTCAAGATTTTGACAACTAAGTGTGGGATCGTCAAACGTTTCAGCAAATCAAGCCATTGTGAATTGTGAGTCAAATATTAAAAAAAGTGTTGGATAGTGATCTTTAAATGATTTACACTTTTGATAGGGGAAAATGTGGAAGGCCTCTATCTTTAATATAAAATTTGTCTCCCATGTATGAAATCAACCTTCAAAAGTGTTTTTATTCTCAAACACACAATATCCCTCAAACTACAACTTCTAAGAGTGTGCCGGGTCTGGCGCAAGGAGCTTTTAAAGTCCATAATCCTAAAAAGGGGTTTGGACCCCTTTTCTGTTAGGTTTGCATTGCATGATGAGGACCATCTCATATGAATGCAAGCATTATACCTACATTACACCTTAGAAACTAGTTTTAGGGTTGGCTTCTGAACTGGTTATACTCTATGTCACGTGGGTGTGTGTACGGCGGTGTGGGTTTCGGAGACTGCAATTTTGAAAATTGTGGGTGCACGGGTACGATAAATTCCCAAAAATGATAAAATGGAAAAAAATTTAATAGTTCATACTTGTAATCCCATAAAAAGTCTACAAACAAAACATTGTTTATCACAAAAAAACATTGTTTATCATAAGGACAGCATTATCATCATTCTAGCTATTCCTTTGTTCGCCATACTACATTAACAATAATAAAAAATACAAAAAAAATATAATAAACAGAAAATTGAAAGAATAAAACAATACACAATCAGCTGTTACAGAATTTGATGACCGGCATTTAGGCTTGCGCCTAAGCTTGCATCGGCAGTCAGTAGCATCACTTTTGTTTGGTTGATGAAGACCGAAGAGAATCTTGCCAATAGATTCAAAACAAAACCGGCGGGTGGCAGCCAAATTAGCCGCTAGAAATAAAATGCAACCAAACGCAGCCAGCAACGGATAAACATATAAAATCAAACAAAACATGAAACAATGGAAAGATCTATAGTTTTACAGATCAATCTTCAAACAAAAACATCCCCAAATCAAAAAACTGAAGACTCCTAAATCAAGAAGATGAATCCCTAAGTTGTAATATCAAAAAGAAAAAAAAAAACACTTATCTGGATGCTGCCGTACACCATCGGACGTCGACAGACGCTGCTGTGGGAAATTGTTGAAGAAAATGCTAGTCGGTTGAGCTCTGCCTGTTTCGTAACTTAAAAAGTTAAAAACGGAACAAATTTTATGTTTTGGGTCGGGTCTGACCCAGACCTGATCCAACCCGTACCCAGTTTCACCCCCGTACCTAGTTCCCTCGTACCCGCGTACTGAAGTGGGTACATAGGGCAATCCCACATACCTGTGTCACATAGGTTACACACTATGTAGCATAACATTTTGCATGATGCAGTACGTTTGTATACAACACATTTAATATAAATGGCTGGAGAAGATGCTGAAAGCAAGTGGAAGGTCCCAAATTGAATGGTGCATTGCACAACGTTTTTTGTGTTGGAATTCTGATTGTTATCCAATGTCATCTGAAAAACAAGCATGGTGGAGAATTAGAACTAAAGGTATTAAGGCCACATGAAAGATGCCTTTATGGCGTTCCAAATTTTTGCCTAGAGCTTGTTGGTTTTCACACATGGCCAGCTTCAATAGACTTCAAACTAATGACAGATTTCAATGAGTGGGTTTTTCTCTATTCTTGATAGTCACTATTTACTTCTCTTGATTCTTTAGAAGCATAAATGAAAAACATTTCTCAAATGAGAATCTTTTTATTTTTCTCAATAACTAATTCATCGTCTGTATGACAAGTTATTAAAACCAGGATGAAGAAGGAAGAGGGATACATATTATTGGGAGGGGAAATCAAGAGAAGACAGGTATGCAAGGTTGAAGGTTGGAGCCAGTTGTGGTGGTGATTTGACATTGAAAGGTGTAGTAATAGTGGTGGCTGTGGTCACGGTTGTCTTCTTATTGAAAAAGAAAAATATTAGGGTCATCATGTTGCTGAAATGCAAATTATAATAATGATGGTGGTAGATATGGAAGGATAATTGAGATAATGGTGAAGCAGTGATGGTGATGGTGTAAGAAATGCTGCTGCCTGATTGTGCAATGGTGGTGAAGAAACGGGACTTATGTGGTGATGATGGTTTTGGTGAATTTATTGTCACAAATATAGTCCTTAGTTTAAGCGAGGCATTTCTCGGGTGTTTTTGGCAATTTTTTTTTATTGGGAAAATCTTGGCATTTTTAAAAAGAAAAAAACCCTAAAATTAGTTAAAAATAAAATAAATGAGAAACTAATAGAAGACTTAAAAAATAACTAGCTAAAATAATGAACATAATGTTTTAATAAAGATAAAGTGATGATAGGTAAATTGGTTTAAATATTTAATGCTTAATCCATGATAATATTAATGTCAAAAAGAGAAAAACAAAAAAAATGTGAAAAATTAATTTTAACTTTTTTCCAAAAAACACATTTTTCCTATTTTTTTTGTTGTTTTACCTTTTTAACATTAATATCATGTTTTCTCAGAAAAAAAAACATATCTCTGACAGCGGGTGAACTAAATGAAATAAAAAAGATTGGCAATTTATAAATACATTCATGTTGAGGGAGGACGAGACTATAAGTATGAATCCTGTTCCTGGAAAAGAAAAAAATCTCATGATTATGATGGGCCTGGCAATTTATAAAAGGAAAGGAGGGAGGGGGAGGTAAACAGCGTTTAATGCCTCCCTGATACGTAAAAACACTAGGCTTTTGTTTGGGAGAGGTTACCTGTTCTGTTTTAAGACCTATATGATCAATGTCAGGCTAAAGTGGCTTTCTGCTCATTATCAAATGGATTGCCATTGAGGTATGTGGATCTTAAATGATCATTAAACACAAATAAATTGTGACAAGTTCAAAATTATCGGCATCTTTTCAATTTCTTAAACAGGTATATTTGGCTACTCTACATTTTTCTTTCAAACGAATTGTCAAGGTGTGGGTAGACATATGCTCACCAAGGGTGTTATGGTTTCAGGGTTATAAAACCATGGCTTGTGTTCTTTAATATGTCTTATAAGGGCATATTTCAGGGCCTTCTCCAACCCAATTGTCCTCTAGCAAGAAACCTTACTTGGATTGGAAAGACTATTCTCACTTGGGTTGGTGTCATATTTCCAAGGGTTGATTTGTCTTGGATTAGCTCACAGTTGGGTAGAATAAGATTCTTGCTACACCCATTTCTTAAATCTCCTTACCACTTTATCATGGATTTACCTCTTCCTGCTAGTGTGTGGTGCATATGTGCATACTTCCTTGTATTTGTGGATGTGTCTTTCTCTGTGGTTTTTGCTGAAGGTTCATCATTTTGTGAACATAGCATCATTGTCTTTTTTATTCTGCTGAAGGAAAAAGGGAAACTTGGCTTGACTAAAATAGGTTCAACTGTACAAGGAGGAAAAGGAGAACGAGGTCCTAAATTCCTAACACTGACCTTTTGGTGTAGATTGTAGGCAGAGGCCAGTAGGCTGGCATTCATGAGCCTTGGTATGGGATTCCATCTCAGATGAAGGCACCTTGATGGGAATTTATTGCCCTTGGGCTTGTTATGTAAATTTTCTGAATCAGTCCAGCAAGAGGGATGTGTACAAAAAGATGAAAAGAGACAGGCTGTGCTCTTTGACCCCAATTGGATAGACTATTGCTAGTCTTTCTCCATATTTAGCTGCTGTCTGGTGAGATGGTCAAATTCATCTAGGGTTATGTAAATAATAACCATTGGTTTGTAAAATTACCTTTATGTGCCCTTGGATCTTTTTTGTATAAGCCTGGAGCATGTGCAAGGTATATATAATTTACAATTCCATAACAGAAGAAAGTGAGTATTTCTTTTTCAATGCAGCCTTTGCAACAGGCACATCTCAGAAAGCCTGAAGGAGATGACTCTCTCATAGCTTATCAGACAGGAAGTAACCATGGCATTTTGGGGGGTAGCAGCTTTCCTTCATCTAGCATGATGCCTTTTCCTCAACAAGCTAGGAAGTTCATTGATATATCTCAACAGCAAAATCTTTCCCAGGTTCGGGAAGAAAATCAGGTTAAAGTTCAGAGCTTAGAAGAGCAGGTGCAAAGTCCGGCTCATCAAGCTTATCTCCAATATGCTTTCCAGAATTGTCAACAGAAAACTACAGGAAATATGCAGGTGCAACAACAGATGAAAGGTGGGATGGTTGGCCGGTCCGTTAAGGATCAGGAAGCACACATAAACAATATGAAAATGCAGGAGCTAATTTCCATTCAGGCTGCCAATCAGATGCAAGGATCTATGTTTAAAAAGTCTAACGAGCATGTTGTTAATACTGATAGAAAGTTGGATCAAGGACAGGTTAGTGGTGATCAGCGGGGTGATATGAAAGCCCCACAAGCTGTCATAGGACAATTAACAGCAGGAAATATGATGAGGCCTGTGCAGGCATCACAGGCTCAACCAAGTATGCAGAATATGGCAAATAACCAGTTGGCAATCCTTCAGTTACAAGCTGTTCAGGCTTGGGCTATGGAGCATAATGTTGACCTCTCCCTTCCATCGAATGCCAACCTTGTTGCACAACTTTTACCCATTTGGCAGTCAAAGATTGCTGCAATTCAGAAAGCAAATGAAGGCAATACCGGATCACCACAGCCACGTTTGCCTGCAAATAAGCAGCAAGGGATGCCTTCTCCCCCTGTCAATGATCGTCCAAGCATGGGAAATGAAAACTCTGTTCATGGGAGCTCTGTTACGGAAGCGTCTGTTCAAGCTGGGCCTGCAAAAGCTCAGCCGCCATTTCCTGGAGGTTCTTTTCCAACTTCAGGTACTTCAAAAGTTGTGAACAGCACCAATGCTCAAATGCTTCAGACTACATCCCAGAGCAGAGAGAATCATGTTGAAAAGGCTGGTAGACATGCAGTTGGGAATGGCGTGCCAATCATGCAGTTGACACAGACATCAGCACCTACAAGCCAAAGCATGAGTCAATCCATTCCTGAAATGCAAATGCAAAACTTAAGGCAGTTGCAACAATTGAATCGCTACCCTTTGCAGTCGGTGGCTTTGAATGAGGGGCTTCACAATGTCCCATCTCAGACTTCTTCTTTAAACCAAACTCAAAGATTGGGGTTCACTAAGCAGCAGCTTCATGTCCTCAAAGCTCAAATAATGGCCTTTAGGCGTCTCAAGGTATGTGGTCTGTTTCATATATTGTCTCATTTTTTACTGATTTCATCGGTGTCCTTGTTTACTGGTTTAAGAGTTCTTATATTTAAGTTTAGCAGAAAAAAAAGTCAGCTGTGTGCATTTTTCCACTTAAGGAAAACTAATTACTGTCTCCTATTTCCTCATTACCTTCGTGGATTCAAAGAAAGGGGATGGCGTCCTTCCTCAGGATATTCTTCAAAGCATTTCACCTCCTCCACTGAATACACAGCCATTACAGACAGTATATCCAGCATCTGGCACCACACAAGAAAGAAACATGGCAAAGGGTCATGCAGATCATGGCAAGAACTTACTGGTCAGTGATAAAGCACAAATTGTGCCTCCTAATAGAGCACAACCTGTTCTAAAGGAGGAAACTGCAGTAGGTGAGGAGAAAACAACTATTAGCAGTCATTCACAAGGAGCAATAGTTAGTGGCTCTAGCCAGCCAGTGCATGTGGGGGTGGCAAAAGATGTGCATAACACTGCCGTCTTTGCGAAGCCAGATCGTGAGCAGGATGGAGAAAGCAATAGAGCCCCTCCTAAAAGCGATTTTACTCCAGACAAGGGAAAGAGTTCTCACCAGCATAGTGTTCCGTCCGACAATGTGCAAGCCAAAAAAATTACGGTTCCAGCCACCACACCAGCACCAAAAGATGTCAACATTGTCAGAAAGTACAGTGGCCCCATTTTTGATTCTCCATATTTCACCAAGAAGCATGATTCTTTCAGCTCAGCAACAAGTCATGTGAACAACATACATGCATTATCATTAGGGTATGATATAAAGGATTTGCTATTACAGGAAAGAAGTGAGGTCGATCACAAGAAAAGATCCGACAATCTAAAAAAGATTGGCTGCTTGTTAGCTGTGAATTTGGATAGGAAGCGGATAAGGCCTGATCTTATTTTACGTCTCCAAATTGAGGAAAAGAAACTTCGTCTATTAGATCTCCAGGCACGTATAAGAGAAGAGGTTGATCAGCAACAACTGGAGATCATGGCTATGCCAGACAGACCTTATCGCAAGTTTGTGCGTCAATGCGAGCGTCAAAGGGTGGAGATCATGAAGCAATTACAACTGTCTCAAAGGGTTGCAAGAGAAAAGCAATTGAAAACTGTATTCCAGTGGCGCAAAAAGCTTCTTGAAGCTCACTGGGCGATTCGTGATGCACGGAATGCTCGTAACCGTGGAGTAGCTAAATATCATGAGAGAATGCTAAGAGAGTTCTCAAAGAGGAAAGATGAGGACCGTACCAAGAGAATGGAGGCTTTGAAAAACAATGATGTGGATAGGTATCGTGAGATGTTGTTAGAGCAACAAACCAATACACCTGGAGATGCTGCTCAGCGGTATGCTGTCCTGTCATCATTCTTGTCTCAGACAGAAGAGTACCTTCATAAGCTGGGAGGAAAAATAAGAGCTGTCAAGTGTAACCAAGAAATAGAAGAGGCTTCACTTGCTGCAGCTGCAGCTGCAAGGGCACAGGTATGCAATTACTTTGATGTGTACAACTGGAGTTCAGGGTTTACTCTTTGTTTTGACAGTTTTATCAATGTATCCTTTTCTATGGACAGGGTCTCTCTGAAGAAGAGGTGAACGCAGTAGCTAACTGTGCTGGAAAAGAAGTGATGATCAGGAATAGGTTCTCTGAAATGAATGCACGGAAGGATAACAAGTAAAATATTTAAAAATTACTCTGCTCCTTTTGAATTAACAGAAAGTGTACATTTTGATCACTATTTATGGTCCTCAATTTCCCTGCATTCTTTGAATCCCAGAGCTAGACTTGATCACATTTTCAGTTAAACGGAAATATGCACCTGTCAAATGTTCTTGCTGATTGCTCTGTTGTTCACTTTTCCTGAGTTGATTGTTTCATACTTGCTGTAGGTACTACAATCTTGCTCATGCAGTGAATGAAAGCATAATTAAGCAGCCCACACTGTTGCGGGCTGGGACGCTGCGAGACTATCAGCTTGTATGTTTTTTCCATTATTTGATTAATCTCTTTTCTTGAACTGATGTTTTTGTTGACACTCATGTCACTATTAATATTTTTCCCAGTGCTTGTGCTGCTTGTTTTGTTTGTTCATCTCAATATTTTTTTTTCTCTTTTCCTCTGTAGGTTGGGCTTCAGTGGATGCTTTCTTTGTACAACAATAAGCTAAATGGAATTTTGGCTGATGAAATGGGTCTTGGGAAGACGGTGCAGGTGAGATTTATGATATTCTAGAATTAGTGGCTTTTCTTCAAAAAATAATTTCATATATGTTGCATAGAAAATACAAAATGGAATTATAAATGTAAATGATATAAGCTGTTTTTAGCATGTGAATGCTGCAATTAAAGCTTAGTATTTTTTGAAGTAAACAAAGATTTTTTTTTGGTTTTCTCAATTTATATTGGCTTTCAAACTATCTTGAAAAAAATGGGTTCTTGTTGTGAAATTAAAGCTCCTCTAGATTAAAGCTCCTCTAGATTCTCTCGCACCCCTCAGGGTGCGGCAGAAAAAGGGGAGGAGGTCTTGAGATGGGCTGTATTGGACCTCCTCAATCATGTAGACACACCCTTACAGTTGTTTAATATGTAATACTTGTCAGTGGAGAGTTACTGGTGATGTTAATGTTACATTAGCAACTAAATTGTTCAGCATCAACACGGTAAGGTTCTTGGGCATGTTAGGAGATTCAGGACACTTGCAACCTAAAATTTGCCTTCAATATCATTAATTTTCGTTTTTGACTTAAATTTTATAATGTGCTATTTTTGGTTATGGGGATTGAAAAATTTCAAGGGTTTGTCTTAAGGTAGTATTCATGTTCGAATGCATTTTAGGTACATCAACTCCTAACTCACACAGGCACTTCTAAAAGGCAGAAGTGCCCGTGTTGACACGATGTGCCATGGGGTGCTCATATGGGACATGGCAATTTTAGTTTTTGTACTTTTTAACTATATTTTAGTATTTTTTGTTCAGTAATATATAATTTTATGAATATGAACAATGAATTTATGTGTTTATTTGCTTAAAACACATGCACACACACACACACACACACACACATGCTCGTATATGGCTTGGACTTGGCAGTTTTAGTTTTTGTACTTTTTAACTATATTTTAGTATTTTTTGTTCAGTAATATATAATTTTATGAATATGAACAATGAATTTATGTGTTTATTTGCTTAACACACACACACACACACACACACACATGTATGTATATGTATGGCCATGTCTCCGCACCCAAGTTTTTTGAAAATGTCTTGTAGCAGTTTCCCTATCAGCACCTATGTCGGCACTTGTACCTGCACCCATCTGACATAGATCAACTCATAACCTACGTATCATATTAATAATTGTTCTCATACCAAGTGTATCTGTAGATTCTGTACTATATCCTGTTTTTTCTTCAGATTTATCTGACAAAGGTTTTGTATATTAGAGAACCATTCTAAAAGGTGCACATATCACATGATTAATTGACAATCCTTGGGGAATTCTTAGTTTCTCAGTTGTTTATCATCTCACTGAATAACTCTGCTGCCTTCATTTGGAAAGGGGAAAATTATATTTATGTATTTCATTAATTTTTCAGGCAGTTCCTGTTTTTCTATGTGTGATTCTCATCTTGCTAAGGACAGAGAGAGAGAGAGAGAGAGAGAGAGAGAGAGAGCCTATTTCCTAAGTATCTTGCTCTTTGTATCCTTATAGGTATGGTCATTTTGTGATTGGTTACCTTGTTTCTTCTTTGTGAGCATAGTCCAACCTTTGCAGAGAGAGAGAGAGAGCCTATTTCTTAAGTATCTTGCTCTTTGTATCCTTATAGGTATGGCTATGGTCATTTTGTGATTGGTTACCTTGTTTCTTCTTTGTGAGCATAGTCCAACCTTTGCAGAGAGAGAGAGAGAGCCTATTTCTTAAGTATCTTGCTCTTTGTATCCTTATAGGTATGGTCATTTTGTGATTGGTTACCTTGTTTCTTCTTTGTGAGCATAGTCCAACCTTTGCTGTGGCTTGTGGCCTGGCTACGGCTGCAAAACAAGCCGAGCCAACTCGGGGTTGACTCGAACTCGCCCATAGAAACTCGACTCCAGCTCCACTTGTTTGTAAACGAGTTGAGCTTGAGTTTAAATTTATGCTCGAAGTGTTAAACGAGTCGAGTTGGAGTTGTAAGAATTCAACTTGTTTAAAGTTTAAACTCAGCTTGAATTGACTACACAAAGTGTCACAAATGAGATATTTTCTGATACTAAGTTTTTCTTTATGGAATACTTGGATGCGGAATATATACACCCTTTCTTTGGATTTTCTGTTAGATGCTTGTTTATAATTGAATTAGTTAAAAGAAACTAGTTAAACAATTTAAAAGAAACGAGACAGATTAAATTAACAGAAATGAGTTAAGAAAGTTAAGCTCAAGCTTGATGTTGTATCGGCAAGTCGAGCTTGGGCTTGTTCTATGGATCTCGACTTGAGTTCAAGCACGAGTTTGCTGAGTTGAGTCAAACTCCAGCTGGACTCAGCTCTTGGCCTGGCTGACATGATTTAATAGTTTGCTAAAATAACCTTCAACTGTTTCTTTTTATTCTACCAAACAAACACTGAACAGAAAAAGAATTGGTGCTATTTTACTTGTCCTTCTATGGATACAAGGATTCATGTGAGTACTCCCCTTTCAATTTAAGTTAATGGAACCGACAATAACTGAAACATTGATGTGCTTTAGAATTAATAAACTATTCTGGGAAGCAAACACTTAGTATAAAAGCATTCTGCTATCAGCATAGCAGATAGTGTGTAGAAAAGCATGTTAAATTAGTTAACTTTACAAGCTGTGTAACTTCTAGCTTGTGAATTGTTAATTGTTAATCAATAATTACATATGGTGTTACGTTAGTCACCGACAAAGTTACAAACGGTAACATTGTTGAGATGTCCTCTTGGGATTGGCTTAAGTTGGTGTATCTAAGTGCTTCATATCATTAGTTAGTCTGGCATGTGCTAGAAGGTCTGTGGCATGCTTGTGCTCAAAAATTAGGTTTGACTACTAGAGTGAATGCTTCTTATGATCTAATAACAGACTTCTTAGATTGTTTTTCTTCCAGGTGAACATAGTTTTTGCTTCACAATCTTTGTGGTGTCACCATGTATTGATCATATCATCCATATAGAGTAAGAAAATGTCATTCTGAAATAGAAGAGAATATATCTGACCAAGTTAACTTGGCTGATGTTGATTTTAAACTTTTGAATCTCTCTTAAAGACTCTTACGAACTTAGTACTTAAATTTGAAATTGGATTCCTGTTGACTGGGTCTATTGCTTTCCTGGTGCTTAATTCTAATAGGTGATGGCCTTAATGGCTTATTTGATGGAGTTCAAGGGGAACTATGGACCACATCTCATAATTGTGCCAAATGCTGTTATGGTTAATTGGAAGGTATCTTTCTTTTTGTTTAACTGTCAATCACCTTAGTTATTTAAACTCTTCTTCGTAAACTTAGCACCTGATCAATCTGATTTGACAGAGTGAGCTACACAGTTGGCTACCTACAGTTTCTTGCATATATTATGTTGGCAATAAAGATGAACGAATGAAATTATACACTCAGGTGAGTTTAGCTCAAAATTTGACTCTTTATCTTTGTCTTTCTCCTTTGCTATCTTCAATAATGTGTTTGTGGTGTTTCAATGTTTATGACAAGCTGGGAAATATTCTCGTATTTGTATTTATTTTGATCTGATTATGAATAGTTTATTGCCTTGTTCACTGACAAAGTTAATAAACTTGGGAGGACTGTCACAAGTATTGCGTTTTATTCGAAAAAAACACGATAAATACGTTAAATATAACTTAGCCAAATAAAACATCAATAAAACATGTCTTTTTCAAAAGGATGCCATAAATTAAAAAATGGGAAGGAGAGAGAGATGGTTAACAGAAAATTAGATGCAATAAAGAAAGAGAGAGAGAGAGAGAGAGAGAGAGAGAGAGAGAGAGAGAGAGAGACCAGCTGCTTCTACAAAACCCTTACGCATAGCATTAACTTAGCCTTCATATCATGCGGCTGAGTAAATTAGATCTAGTATGGGGACCAACCAAATTTATTATTTATATACTATTTTTCACCCAACCTTATCATGTTTATGATTTTATCTAATTGTTTTTCAATGTCATATATTTTTTTAATTTATTTTACTTTTACCTAATTTTTAGGTTGTTTAATTTTTTTAATTTGTTAGAAAATTTTCCGATTTTTCCTAAGAAATATAATTTTGCTGTATTATACCCAGGAAATAACTCTGTATAATACCGTAAATATTATATGTGACAATGCTTGGGAGTAATCAGTTCAGTATAAGGAGGGGGAGCTTGAGGGTGAAAAGTTCCGCATAAGGAGGAGCGTCATGATGGCAAAAGACTGTTGCATGCTTGTGTTTGCTTCTTTTTTCTGTGTGTCAGTTCTTGCCAGTGATGTATGATATTATCTTTTCCAGAGATTAATTCCAGCTTCTTTCATGATTCAAATGACTTTGTGTTTCCTTGGTTGTTGGGATACATGTTCCTGTACTCGGGGAAACATGACAATTGATTTTTCAAATCCTAGTTTTTGTACAATCGATGAACTGTTTGTGATCTGGTGCTAATATCCTGCATTATCTGTTGAACTGTTTGTGATCTGGTGCTAGCATGCTGCGATTTCTGTATGTGCTTCTTTCTCATCTGAACTTTTTTTGTTACATGTTTATAGGAGGTTTGTGCAATGAAGTTCAATGCGCTTGTCACAACTTATGAGTTCGTCATGAATGATCGCGCAAAACTTTCCAAAGTTGAATGGAAATATATAATCATTGATGAGGCTCAGCGCATGAAAAACAGAAATTCTCGCTTGGCACGTGATCTTGATAGGTATCGCTGTCAGAGACGGTTGCTTTTAACAGGAACACCACTACAGGTTTGTGGCTGGTTGTTTCTTAATTGAATATGGATTCTGGGATTATTCTGCTGATGTACATCTTATCATTTATCTGATAAGATGTTTCACATCATTTCTTCTCAATTTCCCATGATATATGTTTGTTGTTATGAATACCGGTCCATTTTTCTCTTCTGTTGCTCTACCCATCTTAATTGAAATGGTTTTATATAGGCCTCTAATGGCAATGTTGTAAAAAGCGTATCGTAAGCCATATCGGTCTGGCTTTAAGATACGCTGTATCGTAAAATATCGTAACATATTGTAAGTGTATCGTATTTTTTTAAACACAAAAGCTAATCAGAAAAAATAGAAAAAGTTCTGAAAAAATTAGTAAAAATTAGCATATCGTAACTATATCATAACGTATCGTAGCCGTATCGTAATTGTATCGTTCCGTATCGTAGTTGTATCATACAATACGGTGCCTGTATCGTAACTGTACGATACTTGTGGTGTACGGTTTCGTATTTTTGAAACGCGACGATACGTATCGTACGATACGGCCCTGTATCGTACGATACGTACAACACTGCCTAATGGTTGATGCACATTATATCAGCATTTCACTGAAATGATAAGGATTTGAAACTTTTTTTGTCGACAGTTTTTTTGCTTTCCTTAAATCAAGTATCATGCTTCTCGTCAATTTTATTTTTATTACAAAATTCATAATGAATGCCAGAATTTGCTGTAGAAATAATGCTTTTGTTCCTTACATCAAATACTTTATACTTGTGATATTGCTTTACGTGAGAAACCGATGACTGGTCCAATGCTTGTAAATATGTTTGTGAGGTGCTGAGAAAATACTTGAGCTGATAGGACGTCTTTGTGAAGTTTGTATTGGAGAATGCATAATCCCAAAGAACTTGTGGTTAGTGTATCCTGTGTTGTGTATAGGAAGAGAGCCTGTAACTCGTGTATGGGTACATGTCCTATATGATGAAAAGGAATTGAAGCTAACAATTTATTTTACCTGAATTATAACCCTTGCCGATATTTCATTTATTTTGGAAGCGTAGCTTAATGTATTAAATTAAAAGTTCATGTACTTGTTTTACTGTTCACTGTCCTTGTTTTGCAATGTGATGTTGGCTTATCAGTTCGTATCCTAAAGTATGATATTCTACTAGTTGCAACTGTATAAGCTTTTCAATAATGCAGTGGCTAGAGGATCTTGTTCTTATTTTCTCTGTCTCTAGATTAAATGTTGCCCTTAGGTCTTTTAGGTATTTGAGGGACAAGATTATATGTTTATACGACCTGTTTCCAGCATACTCTTACTGGATCTGTTGGTTAATAATTGTGTGTGAGACTAGTTCTATTATCTTTAAATGTTTGTTATATGTAAGTTTTATATGACTGAGATTTGTATAGTGCATCTTTCTTATAGGTTTTCTGTCAATAATTCATATGATACAAACAAGGATTAAGTTTGGCTTTATTGTTCACAGAATGATTTAAAGGAGCTTTGGTCGCTTCTAAACTTGCTCCTGCCAGAGGTGTTCGATAATCGCAAAGCATTTTATGACTGGTTCTCTCAACCATTTCAAAAGGATGGACAATCACAAACTGCAGAAGATGACTGGTTGGAAACGGAGAAAAAGGTTATTATCATTCACCGGCTTCATCAAATTTTGGAACCATTTATGCTCAGACGACGTGTTGAAGATGTGGAAGGTTCACTTCCACCAAAGGTATGAACTTTCTGTGATAATTATAGTGCAGAAAGGTCAGTGCTTATAATTTATGGGTTGCAGGTTCCGGTTGTTCTGAGATGTAGAATGTCAGCTGTTCAAAGTGCTATCTATGACTGGATTAAAGCTACTGGAAGTAAAAGAGCTGACCCGCAAGAAGAGTTGACAAGAGTTTCAAGGAACCCAAATCGTCAAATGAGGCAATATGTTCCTCTTCAGAACAGATGCATGGAGTTGCACAAAGTATGCAATCATCCATTATTATGTTATCCTTTTTTGACCTATTATGCCAAGGATTACATTGTAAGATCATGTGGCAAGCTGTGGATGCTCGATAGGATTCTTATAAAGCTTTACAAAACAGGGCATCGTGTGCTTCTGTTTAGTACAATGACAAAGCTCCTTGACATACTAGAGGATTATTTGCAATGGCGACGACTAGTTTACAGGCGAATTGATGGGACAACTAGCCTGGAGGATCGAGAATCTGCTATTGTGGACTTCAATAGTCCTGATTCAGACTGCTTTATCTTTCTTCTCAGCATTCGTGCGGCAGGGAGAGGCTTAAATCTTCAATCTGCTGATACAGTTGTCATCTATGACCCTGATGCAAATCCTAAAAATGAAGAACAAGCTGTGGCTAGGGCTCATCGCATTGGTCAGAAGAGAGAAGTGCGAGTTATATATCTGGAAGCAGTTGTTGATACTATAAGTAGTTACCAGAAGGAAGATGACTTTAGGAGTGGAGCTGCAGTGGATCTAGAGGATGACCTTGCTGGCAAAGATCGCTATATAGGTTCGATAGAAAGTCTTGTCCGCAATAATATTCAGCAATACAAGATTGATATGGCAGATGAGGTCATAAATGCAGGGCGGTTTGATCAAAGGACTACACAGGAAGAAAGACGCATGACACTAGAGTTGCTACTGCGTGACGAAGAAAGATATCAAGAAACTGTTCATGATGTACCTTCACTACAGGAGGTTAATCGTATGATTGCTCGAAGTGAAGAAGAAATTGAGCTATTTGATCGGATGGATGAGGAGCTAAATTGGACGGGTGATATGATAAAATTTGATGAAGTTCCAAAATGGCTTCGTGCCTCTACTAGAGAGGTAAATGCTGTTATTGCATCTCTTTCAAAAAAAGCATCCAAAAATGGCTTGATTGGCAATGCGGTTGCAGAAGTGGAGGAAGATGAATCTCCTGCTTCTTCTAAGATTGTCAGAAGAAGAGGGCGGCCAAAGGGATCATCGAATTCTAAGAAGTTACTTGCTTATCAACAACTTGATGATGGGGAAGAAAATGATGCAAGTTCAGATGATAAAAATGGATATGATGAAGAGGAAGAAACTGGAGGATTTGAAGACGAAGATGTCAGCAGAGAATTAGGTGATCCAATGAATAATAAAGACCTGTATGAAGAGGATCTGCAAACTGAATATGATGGGGAAGAAGCCACAAGAAATGACAGGACCTTGGAAGAAGCAGTTTCGTCTGGATCTTCTTCTGAAAGCTGTAAAGTGACTCAGGATATGACTGCGACAATTTCTTGTCAGAAATTCGGTTCTCTCTCTGCATTAGATGCAAGACCTGGATCAGTATCCAAGTGTGTGGTATGTGAATGTTTTTTCTGATCATGGATGTAATTATATGCATATGCATTAAATTTCTTTCTTCCATTTTTTATTCCTTTTCCTCTTTCTAATTAGAATGTGTGACATGTATTGTGTTTCAGCCTGTAGAGTTAGAAGAAGGTGAAATTGCAGTGGATTCCAACATGGATGTCCAACAATCTGGGAGCTGGATTCATGACCGAGATGATTATGAAGATGAGCAGGCTTTACAGCCTAAAATTAAGAGGAAGCGCAGCATCCGGCTTCGGCCTCGAGGTTCTGCGGAAAAAGTTGATGACAAATCCTCCGGAGACAAGGCATTTCTCCATCAAGGAAATTCATCTCAATTGACAAATCATGCAACACATACTTTTGAATCACCATTAAGGGCTGATCTAGAGGTTGAAACCTTGAATGATTCCATGTCTGCAAAGAATGATATCATTGAATTGAGCTATAGGCAGCGGTCACAGCTTGCCTCAAAAAGAGGTGCACATTCTTCGAACTCACAGTTGTCAAAGAACCCTAAAATCAACAGTTTTACAGGAGCAGATGACCCTGCAGAAAACTCCAAAGGAATTTGGGAAAAAGCATCTCATAGAAGTAGTCCTCCTTTTATTGGCAAACAGATGTCCGATGTCAACCAAAGAAAGGTTATCTTTGAATCTTTAAGCTTCTGTTTGAATCAGCGCTAAGGCAGTTGTTTGAAATTATTTTTACTGTTATGATTGTTTGCCTTTGATCTTTCAGTAGTCACACTCTCATGAAACTTGTTTGGAAAAGCTTGCACATGCTTGGTGTTGTTACACCTGCTAGCATATTTTGTGTTGCTAATTTCCAATTTAGCCTGTATTCATCTTGACATTGCTCAAGTTGAATTTCCGATTGCTCAAGTTGAATTAGTGAGCTTTTGATCTTTAGTCTTTTGGCTTATATTCTCGTCGTTGGAAGGTAAGAGCTGTTGACATCGATTCTCTTTCATTAGCTAATGTTTTGCATACAAAAATATCATGCACATATTCATGTTTTATGCATGTTGCATGATTCCTGTGTGATGTCATGGGATGGGCCAACTGTTTATCATAATCAAAGACTTCAAAGGCCTATTTTGTTCACAAACGAGAACAAGAGGCTCCATGTAGACTGTCTACATTTGCTCCATAGTTTTAATATCTAATTATGTCTGAACTTTTGTCTTAACATTCGTGTTGTATGTATTTTTAGATATTTAACTAATTTAATTGAATACGAGGAAATTTTGAAGAGCCAATAGAATGTATTTGGATCCGCATATTTATGTACCCACCAGTACCTGTCGGCTGCTCCTAAAATCAATTCCTTTCACCATTTTTATCAAATGAGATCTTCAAGTGATGTTCCAGCATTTATTTCTTCAGAGAAGTACATAAGGTATTTTACTACTAACAGAGAGAGAGAAGACGAGCCTTTGGTTCTGAATACATTTCATCGAATAGGGTTGATGGTATTTTGTTTGATACTTGTATCATGCTGCAAATATTGAAAGATAATTTTTTTAAGATTGCACCCATTGTGGCCTTCATTTCAAAATGTTAGAAACTGTTGAGTCAGGCATGTGAAAAGCTGATGCTATTTGCAATTGACAATGTCCTTTCTTTTTGCAGTGCAAGAATGTATTTGCCAAGCTACAAAGAACAATAGACAAAGAGGGTCATTTATTTGCACCAATATTAACTGATATCCTGAAGAGAAGTGAAAATTCTGTTTCTGTACGAGGTTCAGTTTATATGCTTGATATGCGAAAAATTGAACAACGCTTGGACAAATCTGAGTATGGTACCATAATGGAATTTGTAGCAGACGTCCAGTTTATGCTTAACAATGCCATTCAATGTTGCGGTTATCCACATGAGGTATACTGGATTGCATTATTTCTTAAGCTTCTATTGAACTTGTTCTGTTGAAATGGCGGCAGATCTTTTTCTTTTTTGGTTCCATAGTTGCAACTGTTATATGCAACATTGTAAAAAGCATATCGAAAGCCGTATCGTTCCGGCTTTAAGATACGCCGTATCATAACGTATTGTAACCGTATCATAATTTTTTTTTTAAATAAATCCGAAAAAATATAAAAAATTTTCAAAAAATTCATAAAAAAACAGTAAAAATCAAGAATAATATGTTCTTTATAAAAAACATGTTTTACAAAATAATAAACTTATTATTGCTATAAAGTTATGCATTCATCATCCAGAAACATCAAAATTCATAAGTCATAATAGACAATCTAGAAAGCGCAAAAACTTAACAATTACATAATGAAATTGTGAAAATGTTCAATGCCAAATTGCCAATACATAGATAATGAAAGCACTCTGTGGACTATCATTCATAATCTTCATCATATTCATGTTCATCCTCTTCTTCATCTTCATGAATTTGAAGATCCTCTCCAACATATCTAGCAAGCTCTCCTTCATCAACAAATTCTTCTGTTGCTTCACCTACAAGGTTGAAGCATTGAAGATCTTCATCACCAAATATTGTAGTTGGTTCTTCCTCAATCCATGGTTCTAGATCTTCAAAGTTTTCTAAGCTGATAGGATCAAATTGAGATGTGTGCTTTCTCGTTGATGCTTTTTGTAATTGTCTATTTTAAGTAAGAGAAAACTTGTCAATAGATAATTATATATAAATATATTGTAAAAAAACTGTAAATATTAAGCTATATTACCTTTGTTTCAACCTCATATTATATCGAACACTCCAATTCCTTTCGCATCCACTGAGGACTTTAATTGCAAAACGTGTTAGGTTTGAACAATCTGTCTCAAACCTATTCCACCACAAATCTAAAATTTAAAACTTAAGTTAAAACAACATAAAGGAATCAAATGTAACAAATGCAAAGCAAGTTAAAATTTTTTATGTATTTACTTGGACACATGGTTGTCTTGGCTCGAACGGCACCGGGTTGCCCCATGTCTCCAAAACAACTATCATATAGATTCAACTCACTGTGCACACCTTGTTCTCTACAATCTGTCACCAACACTGACACAATTTAACAAACCATGTGCTATTTCTCTGTCCTTAAATGTAGTAGAAAATTTAATTGCAGGATTTAGATAGTATGCTGCTGCATGGAGAGGTTGATGAAGCTGTCTAGTCCACCTTTTATTTATAATCTTCTATATGGGCATCTATAATTTTTTTTCCCTTCAAGTTGTTTCGAATTTGCCTATTTTGCTTTATCCATAGCCTCATATAAGTACCCTATGGAAGGCCTATCCTCGCAGTCAGCTAACCTGAGAACTTTAACTAATGGAACACAGTCCTTCAATAGCTTCACACATGATTCCCAAAATTCGTTATTAAATATAATATCCACAACTAAAGAAGAATTTCTTTTATGAGCATGTGGATATGCAACCCATTCTTGACTAGAGAACATCTGCTTCAACAGAGTTCTTTGTTTCACTATACTCTGCACAATCAATACATTTGTGGCAAATCTAGTTTGTGCAGGTCGTATTAATTCAACTCATTTTGTAAATTTTCTCATCAAACTTAATACATATGCATGATTATAGATAAATTTTGTAATCTCTTGGCATTGGTCAACAGTTGATTTCATATTATGCATCTCACTAAGATCTTGAAGCATTAGATTAACACAATGAGTGGCACATGGACTCCAATAAAATGTTTTATACTTTTGAAATAACATATCCTCTGCAGCTCTATAATTTGCAACATTGTCTGTAATAAACTGTACAATGTTTTTAGGTCCAACTTCTTGTACGACATTGTCAAAAACATTGAACAAAATCTCAAGAGTCTTAAGAGCATTAGACATATCAAGAGATTTCAAGAACATTATTCCTTTAGGGCAATAAACAAGAAAATTCACAAGTGTTCTTGACTGTGTATCAGTCCATCCATCTGATATAATGGAGCAACCTGTTTCCTTTCAGCATAATTTCAACTGATCGCAATGATTCGATACTTCTTTCACCATAGGTTCAAGAAATTTGCCCCACCTGATGATATGATGGCATTATTTTGAATCCGGGGCCTATAGATGCAATTGCATCTGCCATGACTTGGAACTGAAAGGAATTAACTGCATTAAAGGGAATACATGCATTGTAAAACCATTTACATACCGTCAGTTGTGCCTGATGTAACATATCTTTAGATGTCATAGCAACACGAATCTGAGGCTGACAAGCTGGGGCAGTATATGAAAGGAAAAAGTTCCTAATAGAACCAACACTAGACCTACCATTAGGAACTGTACCACCAGTAGATGACCACACCTAATATTTGGTGTATCTCTTCTCTTTCTTTTAGATGGGCCAGATTGACCTCCTTCAGATATGATTCCTTTCCTTCTACCTCTTGAGCTTTCCACTTCTGTTCTTAGACTGCTATTATATTCATCATGTTCAACATTTTCATAAGTTTCTTCTTCTTCATCATCTTCCCAAGGCTCATTATAGCCTTCATTTGCCTCTTCCATTTGTTTTTATATCTTCTTTTGACGTAAAACATTAAGCATATCTAAACATTGCTGACGCACAAATGGAGGCCAAGGTTTGTTTGGATGACCCTGCCAAATGGTGTTTCATTCTAATAATCCCTCATGAAAATGTATTATCACAAAAGCTACATTTGATTTTTAACTGGTCCTTCTCCTTCACCCTTTGACACCATTGCCGTGTTGGATCAAACGATGCCATATCTTCACAAAAAAACGAAAACCTGCGATATACTTAACAAAATCTTTCCATATACGGTAAAAATATATGGTAAAAGCAAGAGATTTCATACCTTCTGGATAATAAATTAAGAAAACCCCTTTCCTCCCAACGAGAATCAGCCACCCACATACAAATCGACGGTTGGATCGCTGATTTCACGGTGAAAATTGCTGATTTCATGGTGAAAATAGCTGATTTCATGGTGAAAGTCGATCATTTCCCTCCAAGGATGCACAAGCTCTAGGTTAGAAATGAAGAACGACTGCATTTGTATAAAAGGAACCGAAAAAAAGAGACGTCGGGCCCCCTTTTTTGTAATAAGCCTATATCGTATGATACAGTGCATATCACACCGTATCGTACGATATGGGCCATGTATCACATGATACGTGCGATACAAGTATGATACACCCCTATTTACAATACAGGGGGTGTATCGAATCGTAAATCACAAATGACACAATACATATTGTACGATATGGCTCCGTATCGTACGATACGTAATGGTTATATGTCTTCCTTGGAAGTTTATCTAAAAAGTTTGCCTGACAAACAGTTAGGCTAGTTTTCTGAAGACCTGAGATGTTGCCATTTCCCAGGTTTCCTTATGTATGAAAACCGGGCTTTTGCATGTGGATTTGATTAAATTGAGGGACCATTTTGCTAGCGGTCAGCGACCTTGACAATTTTGGCTGAACTACAGTTTTATTTCTCATTCGTTTCTTGTGTGTCATGATCCATAGCAATTTGGTCTACATCCTCACATACACAGTTTGTGATTCTGGGTCTATTTTTTTGGGTTATTTTTGTGAAAATATGATACCTGTTTTGTACTTTTGTTGTGATTATGTAGTTAGTCAAATGACATAATCAATAATTTTCCCTTTTTAGCCCTTGATGTCTTGTTATCATGGTTAAAAGATGCTATATGGTTGTCCCCAGGTTCTGTTGGGCCTGAACCCCAAAGGGTAACCTTGCTTTTGGAGCTGGTTTAATGTATTCCCAAGTTGTGATTTGTACCCATTTTATGTTCTAGGGATGCAAAGCTCTATTCAGAAAATCTGCCATCTCAGAATGGACATTTGGAGTGTGCAGTGTCCTTTGAAACATGCTTTAATTGCACTTTGGATGTCCATTGTGCACAAAAAGATGCCTCTGCTGCTTCTGGTCATTTCACTTCTCTAAGTATCTATGATTAGGTTTCACCATCTATTTCCTTCTCCAGACTAATTTTGAAAATTACACCTTTGGGAACTTCACTACCGCAATTTGCTTTAGACATTGTTTGCCAAACCACTTTTTCATATAAAGAATCCTGCTTTGCACTCATGTCCCACATGGAAGAAACACACTATCTTTTGTAAGCACCTGCTAGGAAGTCGGGTGCTGGCTGAATTTGTCCATATCTGCAAGAGTTTCTTTTCTTGCTAAGCCTTGGGATTTGGCGACCTCCGTAACTCCTGGCTCCTGGTTTTCTACTCTTGCAATAACCAGATTCTTGGTTGGGGTTGGTCTGTTCGCTGTGGATGGGATTTTGCTGTATGCTTTCTTTGTTGTATGTTTTATTGGTTTATTCCCTGGTGGATGTTGTAATAAACACTGTATTTTTTTGTTTTTTACAAATTTGCAGGCAAAATTGGATGCGAGGAAGATACTCGACCTCTTCTTCAGTTCCATGAAAGCTGCTTTTCCAGACATTGATTTCAGAGACGCTAGAAGCGTGGCTTCATTCACTGGTCCAGGTGCTTCTGTTTCTCCATCTCCCAGACCGATGAGTCAAGGTGCAGGCTCTTCTGCTTCTCCATCTCCCAGACAGATCAGTCAAGGCCCAGGAGCTTCTTCTTGTGCATCTCCAAGAAGAGTCGGCCAAGGTAGGATGCAGAAGCCTTTGGATGACCTGAATCACGATCATGGTTCCAGGCTGGGGCACACGTCCCTCTCTGCTGATGACCACATACTAGACAGAGCACTTACATCTAAGCTTCATAAGGAATCCAGGAATGGAAGCAGTAGTAGGGAGAGGGGCATTTCCGATGATGTAGACATGCTGACTCATCCAGGGGACCTGGTGGTCTGTAAGAAAAAGAGGAAAGACAGGGATAAGTCGGCCATTAAAGCCAGGATGGTTCAAGTAGCTTCGCCACCTGATGCAAGTCGTCCTGTCAGACTTGCGGTACAGAAGGATGCCTCTCCTGTGTCACCCCCTCCTCCCCAGCAGGCTCGGCGGGTCCATGGGTGGCTTCAGTCTCCATCCCCTAGTTCTGGAAATGGTGCTGGGAAGAGCAGTGAATCTGGAGTTAAGGAAGCACAGTGGGCACGGCCTGTGAAGAGACTGAGAACAGATGCTGGTAAAAGAAGACCCAGCCATATATGATTTTGTATATATAATGAAAGTGCCCTCAACCCCCTCCTCCCTATTGATTATCACTGTAATTTTACTGGCTCATAGGCTTGTAGCAGTAAGTCTAATCCATTGTAGCAGTAGTCCCTTTTTGTTCTTATTGAAGCCTCTGATGGTAGGTGGTCTCCCTATTATTCATGAGAGGGCTTGGCAGGCATATCTGTAAATTACATGCAGAATTGTTATTAGTTTAAGGCCTATGTAATCGAGCTCCGATTTCAGTCATTACTTGCTAGGCTATTAGTTTAGAGTTCCAAAAGAATCCGTTGCGTTACACTTGCTGCCGACAGAAGTGCAGGATCCATGCCCCATTTGAAGCATATTTCTAAATATCACAATTCCGCATCCTTTTAATGTATCGTGGTGTGAATTTCGGTATCACAGCCAAACGGCAAGGGATGAAAAAACAGACCTCGTACATTTTTATTAAAAAATATTTAAAAGAAGATGTGAACCTTTTAATGTGTTTATTAACACTAGTTCAATATAAATCTTGTTTTAGTTTAAGTCATTTTTGTAAAAATAATTGATTTTTATACTATCAAAACTTTGTTGTTATAAGAGCTTTTTGACTATTAAAAAGACATTATTTAACTATGAAAATGATCAACTTAATATATGTTTCTTATCATCATATCTGTAAAGTTAGATTATAAAAACAGTATTTCAATAATTAATTTGGTTTTTTGTTTCTTACCCAAGTGGTTTGGTTTTTACCAACATTATATATATATATATATATATATATATATATATATATATATATATATATATATATATATATGATGGGTAGCATGACTGGTTGTATTGGGTGATGTCTAAACGCAGTCTTTAGTTCCACTCGAGGGTGCTATTCTAATGGCACTGAAAAGTGTTCCTTTGGGTTGAGGAATGGTTGGTGACTATTGACTAATATCGTAGAGTTGCGAAAGTGCGGGCATTGATGTTGGGCGGATTATTCAACTTCAGCTACATTAGTTCTATTAAACAATAATCATTTATCAGGAGGTTGTGGTTACAGGGGACCACTACCTGATGACGGCCCCACTTGTAATTCACCTCGAAATTAATCTCTTCAACTGAATATGTGGAAACCTTGCGCTTGCTTGTTTTCACTTTGATTATAATTTTTTATACTGCTGCTTAGTAAGAAGTATCCATGAGCTGATTCTTTTGTTTTCACAAGAGAAAATCGTATTCAAGCAGTGAGACTTCCTTGCATTGTTGGTGGCCATAATGAACTCTTTGGATAGACACCTTAGCCTTATCACATAATGATTCATACATTTCACATTGGTGCTTGCATTTCACACCTTATTCAAGTTGGGGAGATTTTAAGTAAACCCACACAACTAAGTATACTAATCCATATGGATAGAAAAGAGCATTATAGACAAGGAATATCTAGGCTAGACAAAAGAGTAGGTGCAAATTATCACTCTCTCCCTCCCTCATGCTGTAATGATCTTTCGCATATACGTACAACGAGTGTAGGTCAAAATGATATCATGTACTTTCCAAAATAGAACTAAGCATTTCCTTTTGAACTTTGACATGATTTTATGGTCAGTAGGACTTTCATGGTGTTAACACAGAAGGCTTAAAGTTGAATAAAGCAATACTTTTAGCAGTTGAGATACATGCAAACTCACATAAGAAAGTGGAGCTCTACCGGTAGTTTGAAGGAAAAAGTAGGTGGAGGGAACATGTGATCGTAGTTCATTGGCTTGGCTGATTTTAGAAAGAAAAAGTGTGTATATATATATATATATATATATATATATATATGTACAAGAAAATCAAATGGTGACTCTCTACCCAGCCATCTAATCAGGACCACTTAATCCAATATGATATACAGTTAAGAAAAAAAAACAAGGAGAAAAAGGTGATGAATAATTTCATCATTTTGTATGATTTTATACTTTTTTCTTCTTGTTTTCCTCTCAATCATCCATCTGCATCAGATGGATGACCTTAGTTAGATGGCTCGGCGACCACTGGGAGCCAGAGTCATCATTCACACACACTCTCTCTCTACACACACACACACACACACACATGAGCATTAACCGTCTATATATGAACTTAAATCTGCCGAATGCTAGATGTTAATAGATAACTAAAAATAAAAAAATGTGTTGCTAAAAACAGTTATCACATGAGCATTAACCGTAATTTATGTTGCAACATTGGTTTATGATACTTTAGAAGTGATTTATTGTGCTTTCAACAATGGATTTTGGATTTTAGTCAACCAATAACATCTATCATATGACATATTTATAGTGATCTTGTCTCCATTCTACCCCTAAGTCATGTTGGTGACCATTTTTCTCAAACAGGAAGTCTCATTTCTAATTTTAGTGGTAGAGCCATACATACTTGGTTGAAAGGTACTTACTATATATTTAGGGGTATTATATATGTTGTAAAAATTTAGGGTCAACCAATATGCAAATAAGAAAGTTTGATTGGATTGTATAGGCCTACACACATCTCCGGCACTGCCTAATCTCTCCGACAACAAAAGGGAAAAATGAAACAAACAAAAAAAAAAGTTTTATAAAAGCAATGGCTTTTTTCTTTGTGACAAGACCTACCTTCTTGGAGGAGTCTTCATTTTTCTTCGTATTGGTTGTCCTTTGTTCCCCTTGGACTGAAAGTAGAAGCTCACATGTCCTTGGATGGTGAGATGACTACATTGTCAAATCATCTCTATTTCTATCTCATTTCTTTGTCACAATCTCTCTCTTTCTCTCTCCCCTCTCCCTCTCCCCTCAGAGTGTGTCTCCTTATATATATATATATATATATATATATATATATATATATATATATATATATAGCTATGGAGCCCACATGAATGAGGAGCTGCCTAGCCAGCTAAACAGTTTGAGTCACCTAAGGTGTCAAGTACTGATACAACCCCGCTTGGACCTCTCTAAGCTCGTCTTCTGTGGCCTAGGAAAGACTAGTACAACAATGCCGCTGGACAACAACCTCCACTAATAGATCCTCCCTAGGATTTGTCTGTACAAAAGAGGGGTTAACCCTCCCACTGCTTTACTAAAATTATAGCAAGATTACACAAGCTTTGAATGAATTACAGCTCACGATCGAGACAGATTTCAAAACTCTCTTGTTCACTCACATGCATAACACCTTCACACAAGACATCCATGCCCAGTTCGATGCATCCACACTAGTTTCCTAGGTCAGGCTTCTCTGGTTGAAGGACACAATCATTTGCTCTAGGAGCCGAAGGAAGGTGTCAACCCTACCAGCTCGTCAGTGTTGTGCCGCAAAACACCCAATCCTGTTGCTATAGGGAAATTATAATGATTACCTACGGAACTTAAAAACGAAGGAGGAAAAGAGAGAAATTCAGTTTAACTTGGTTCGGTACTCTGTATCTACGTCCACGGTGGCTCTCAAAAGTATGAGACACACACTATGTGCATCGTTTAAATAATACAAATTTTTCACAAGGAAATTTACATTCAACGTTTAGCATATCAATCTCTTTGATTTCAGCATTGGGTGTTACAATATCATGAGAGATTTCAGCAACAGAATTTAGGCACATTTGTTTAGCAGTTTCAGCTGTAACGTTAGAGAGGCCAGCCTGCACGGTGTTGATTTTGGCAACTTAAGAATTGTCAAGAGGTTCCTCATTGTCAAGACATTCCTCATGTTTGATTTTTGCCTTATCATTAGCGTTGCCCCTCAAACTATTGGTGGATGAGATCCATACGCCAAGTTTGTTGCGTAATTTTTCAAGTCGAAGTCCAGGCAACGATTTTGTAAAGAGCTAAATTCCTCATGAGTCTAATCCATAATCAAGAATTCCATGGACATATATCAGTATTCTTCTAATGAAGAGAAAAATGAAATGAAGTGGGATTTTGCATAAATTGGTTCATGTAATTCACACTATATGATATATCAAGCCTTGTGATAGTGAGATATTGTAAGCCCCCTACCAAACTTTGATACATGGTAGAGTCAATTTCTGTTGCATCTTTAGCTAATGAAGGGCGAAGGTTTGTGACCATGGGCGTGGGCACAACTTTGGCATTCAATAGGTGAGCCTTTTCAAGCAACTCGTAGGCATATTTTCTTTGATTGAGAACAATATTGTGATTTTTGAAATGAGCCTCTATTCCAAAGAAATTATGAAGAAATCCTAAATCCTTCATGGTGAACTCTGATTTGACTTGTGAAATAAAATTTTTTTATCAGCTTTGTGTTATTCTCGGTAAGGATAATATCGTCAACATATAGAAGTAAAATAAGAATCCCTTGTGCATTTTGGCACACAAAAAGTGATGGATCAACAACACTTGCAAAAAACTCCCAAGGAGAGAAGGAATATACCAAATCGTTCATACCAAGCTCAAAGAGCTTGTTTTAAACCATGAAGAGCTCGCTTGACCTTGCATACATAATCTGGCTTGAGAGAATTCCAAAATCCAGGAGGTTGTTCTAGATATATTGGTTCTTGTAGAAGTCCATGCAAAAATACATTTTTTATGTCAAGTTGACAAATATCCCACACATGATGAAGAACAATCGATAAAACAATTCCAATAGTAGCAGGTTTTACCACCAGTGAAAAAGTCTTAAGAAAATCTATGCTAGGAATTTGAGAAAATCCTTTAGCAACAAGCCAAGCCTTAAGGCGCTCGACTGTACCATCACTTCAGAGTTTTGTTTTGAAGACCCACTTGCTGCCTTTAACATTTATGTCTTTGGAATATGGAACCAAATCCCATGTATTATTTATTATGAAGAGTTTGTATATCTTCCTGCATGGCTTTCATCCAGCTAGGGTCTTTGAGAGCTTCTTTGATGGTACGAGGCTCTCGAGGAATAGAACAAGCAATGAAATATTTAAGATTGGGTTTCACAATCCCATTCTTAGAACGAGTCACCATGGAATGAGAGTTGATTTGCTCCATTGTTGGTGACGACCTCATGATCAAGTTGCATATTCATGTTTTCAGCTCTATCACATGTTTCATCATTGTTTGACATATTTTTTTTCTCCTTGATCAATGGTAGTAAGGCCATTCAGCCCATGTAATGTAGTGCCACTTGTTGTCGCTGAATTCATATTTACAACACCATGGGTATTGGTGTCATCATTGTTTGACACATTTTCTTCTCCTTGAGCGCTTGCGATAGTGTCATCCTTCCCATCTAAGATAGTGCCCATGGTGGCTGCCTTATTAGTAGCATTTAGCATGATGGAACCATGAGAGTCGCTATTGTCAGCAGATATGAGCCTTCTTGGGTCGTTACTGAACACTAAGCTCTCGCTTTGGTCACTTGCACTCTCATTAAAACTTGTTACCTCTTGAGTCGAGTCCATAGGAAGAAACAGTTTGCTTGGCCGGTTATACAGATAATTTTTCTCATCAAATACAACATGTCGTGATATGAAGATTCTTCGAGTTGGTGGGTATAGGCACCGATATCCTTTGTGTTGCTCCAAGTAGCCAAGAAAAATACATGGTAGGCTTTTTGGTTCAAACTTGTTCTTGGTGTAGTCGCCAAGAAAAGGAAAACACTTGCATCCGAAGCTACAAAAAATGGAGTAATCAGGCTGTTTGTGAAGGAGTTGGGGCCAAGTTGGCCTCTTGCCTTTAAAAGACTGGGTACTCAGAGTAGAAGGTGTGCACAAAATGGAAAGTTGTCCCACAGAGGTGGTTGCGCCAAATTTGGTGGTCATGGCCAATCTACATGAAGATCCCTCCAAGTAGGTAGTTTTCTGACTGGCAGCCATAGAGGTGGATCTGGTTTCTGTTCCATTGACATGGCGTGACTCAAGTTATTGTTCCTTCAAACAAAATGCTGACTCATTTGGACATTGTGTTGAAGCCCTTGCCTAGTGTCTGTTAGTATAAGCTGGTCCAATCTCTGTGACTGGTCAAGATGGGCTCAAGTTTCTTTGATTGGGTTGTATGTTGATAAGGCTCAGGCAAACTGGGTTGAGACCACTCTAGACGTGGCTAAATGCAAGAAAGTTTCTGTGAGAGGCTTGGGCCCATGTTGGTGCCTTCGGCTGCTGCCAAATGCTCAAAACCTGGCCAGAGTCTAGAGTGCCGCCTTCGGCTAGACATGGGTTGTCATTAGCCAGCTAGTGGCTGAAACTGGGCAAGGGAACCTCAGCCAAGTACTACCGGATAGCAGGATGAGCTGATCCGAGCTATGTGCAACTAGTCAAGATGGGCTAGAGTTCCTTTGGCTAGGTTGTATGTTGATCAGGCTCAAGTGAACTGGGTTCAAACCACTCTGGGCATGGTTGCACGTAAGGAATCTATGAGAGTTTTGGGCCGATGTTGGTGTCTTCGGCTGCCGCCAAGTGCTGGTTGGTGATTAGCCGAATCATCTAGAATAATGCAAGGCAGATGTTGGCCAAAATATTGCCTTTGATGGTCGAGCTAACCTCTTTCGAACCTTGGCCAGAGTCTAGAGTGCTACCTTCAGCCAATCATGGGCTTTTGTTTGCTAGCCAGTTACTGAAACTGGCCAAGGGATCCTCGGCTAGGTTCTACCCAACAACAACAAGAATGGTGTTTGCCAAGTCCTAATCTCTTGGCCATAACAATGGCCCAATTATGGCCAGCCATAACAGACCAGATGTACGGTCTGATCCTCCCCGTTTGGATTGAGCTTGTTCAAAAACTTTAAGGTGGGATGTTGTGGCTAGAACTCACACTATCCTGGTTGTGATAATTGTGGCTTGCTTGGTTCGAGGAAGAAAATAGGCTTTCTATAGCCATGTGTGGTGAACTCATGGCCACAAGTGGCAAAGTGAGGGCCAGGATCATCGTCGGTCGAATACAACTCGGACAACGTCAAGCCAATGGCGGAACTAGTTGTATTGCAACTAGGTCTTGCCAAGGCCACACAAGGATCATGTTTGTGGTTAGGTGGCCATCTAAGAAACACAACGAAGGCCTCCTGTCTTGCATGGGGACCCTCGTTGATGTGATTCCAAGGTGAAGTGTTCCCTAAGGCTGGTATGCAGTGTTTTCCCTTGCCTAACTGTCCTGTCGGGTGGCAGATTCTCATGGAAAGGAAGATAGCCTGATTGGGGCAATCCTATCCCTTGCGGCAATGGGGGAACACTGTCGGCCAAAGATCATGGTTGAGTTACCTCGTTATGACCACTAGGACCTCAAGGCTGATGATGATGCTGAGTATTACGGTCATCTCTCCAGCACCTGAAACCCATGCCAGCACTGCAGTGACCCCTACAACCTAGATCACTAGGAATGCTCCTCTGATCACCATGACCTAGAGGGGAGCCCTTCGACTAATATAGCTGAAGCTCAAACCGGGATTGATGCCCATCCAGCCCCAGGTCATACAAGAAATTAGGCCCATATCACATTAGGCTTGGAGCAGCCTTTGAGGTAGATCCCTACCAAGGCCATTACCACAACAGTCTTAATGATGAAAAGGATGAGACCACCTTCGTCACTGAGACAGACTTCTATAGGCTAAGCAACAAGCTTTGAGGATGCAAGTAGCTCTTGATGCCAAAGGACCACATAGAGTTCACCAAGTTCGATAGAAAGAACCTCAAGCATCGGACGTTTCAGGTACACTAGTATTTTACCTTCCAACAGATCCCTCCATGATAGTGGATATAGATGTGCTCAATGAGCATGGAGGGAGATGCCATGGAGTGGTTAACCTGGTTGGTGGACATGACTGCACGGCTGACTTGGGCAAGTTTGTAGATGCAACCACCAAGTGGTTTGAGCAGTATACCTTCGCCTCCTACAAGATCAAGCTGAAGGAGCTGTGCCAAACTAGTTTTGGGGCCAAGTACTAGGTGAGATTTGAGCATCTCTCTTGCTTTATCAAGGAACGACTGGAATCTATTATTGTTATGATGTACTTGGGTGGACTTTGATCAAACATCTGTGTGAAGGTTTAGGAGCACTGTTCAGCCACGATCCTTGATTTTTTTGAGTTGGCAATTATCATTGAGGAGAAGCTTGAGGCACAACATGCCCATTGTCCCGTGGCTATGGCTGGTCGGCAAGATGACACCACCTCCCAATTGACACTTCATCCTCCTACCCATGCCCCTCCTCCTCTACAGTAACTTATCGAGGAGCAACAGGAAGAGAAGCTGAAGAAGGGTGAGTGTTTCAATCGCGATGAGAAATGGACACACAACTACAAATACAAATGCCTTTGCACTTTGCTCACAGAATATGGTGTATACTACTTGTACTGATAGCACATTGAGGAGGAGTATGCCACGGTGCTGGTTGCCAAGGAAGAGGAGGAGACCACCAGTTGTGCCCCTGTCACATACCACTTTCTAGCCAGCACAACCACTTTGATCTCTATGCGTGTTAATGTACTATTGGCATCCAACGCATGCTCATGTTGGTGGACACGAGCATGACATACAACTTCTTGAGTGCCTGTGTCTTGGAGGAGATTGACATCTGATGGAGGGATAACCTGATCTTCAATGTCACGGTTGGAGATTGCAACAAGCTTCACTAGAATTCGATGTGCCCCAACATTGATTTTGTGATAAAAGGTACCATCTCTCTATTGATCTCTACATTCTCCATATCAGCGGCATAGATGTAGTTCTTGGAGTCTCTTGACTATGAACTCTAGGTTGCATCAAATGGGACTTTGGGCAGATGGAGCTGTCGCTTGATGGCTCCACCAACCAGCATATGAGTTTCGTTGCCCTTCGCTCAGCCACTACCACCAAGGAGATAGTCTATGCCATCCAACCAGCTCAGCTGTGGACTAGTTATTGTGTGTTGCCATTGACACCTTGTAGACCCTAGCCGAGGACAAGGCCCCACCTGTCACAATGGCTGATATCCTCCAACAGTTCCCATAAGTGTTCACTAACCTTACAAGGCTGCCGCTTACCTGCAGCTACAGCCAATGCATCAAGTTGTTGCCTGGTGCCCACTCTGTTAGTGTTTTCCCATACCTCTACGTGCTCACATAGAAGGTTGAGATTGAGCGCTTGGTGGTTGAGATGCTACATCCTGGCATCATCTGTCCATCGACTGGATTCTTCTCCTCCCTTGTCCTCCTCAGCAAGAAGGATAGCTCCTAGTGGTTTTGCTTTTATTATGAGGCAATCGACAAGGCGACTACCATGGACGAACACCCAATCCCTATAATTGACAAGTTGTTGGAAGAGTTGGCTGGCACAACCTTCTTTTAAAGGCTACATCTTTGTGTTGACTACCACCTGATCTGCATGGTTGAGGCGGACATTGAGAAGATGGTGTTCCTGACTCACGATGGTCACCTTGAGTTCTTGGTTATGTCGTTCGATCTCACCAATGTCCCAGGCATGTTTCAGAGGTTCATGAATGAGACAGTTAGGGCTCTTCTTAGGAGTAGCTACTCGTGTTCTTTGACGACATCTTAATTTGCAGCTCTACCTTCGAGGATGACTTGCACCATCTTCCGATTATGCTTAATATCTTGTGTGCCAACCAGCTCTACATGAGGATGTCTTATTGCACCTTCAAAGAGTCCAAGATCCTGTACCTTGTTCACATTGACTCAACCAAGGGCATGTGCATCGAATCCAGACAAGCTAGCTGCAGTCAAGGCCTAGCCGAGACCCAAGGATGTGCAAGCTTTCCAAAAGTTCCTTGTCTTGATAGGCAATTACTATTGTTTCATCTGTGAATATGTGCAGGTTGCCACGCCTCTCACCTGTCAGCTACGCAAAGGACAATTTGTGTGGGATGTGGCAGCCACCAACACATTCGAGCAACTCAAGGATGCCCTCGTCACTGCACCAGCCTTAGCCTTCCTAGACTCTAGCCAAACCTTTGTTGTAGAGGCAGATGCCTGCAATGTGGGTGTTGGTGCCATCCTATCATATCTTGGACAATTGGTGGCCTACATGAGCAAGACCTTGATTACCCAAGCACACGCCTTCTCCCCCTATGACAAGGAGATGCTTATGATAGTCATTGTTTTCGGAGAAGTGACAGCCATATCTAGTCGGTTGGAGGTTCATGGTGTGCGTAGACAATGCAAGCCTCAAATACTTGTTGCAACAGAAGATCTTTATGCCTTCTCAATAGCTATGGAGAGTCAAACTTCTCAAGTACGATCTCAACTTCGAGCACCGTAAGGGACCCAAGAACTCTGCTGCGGATGCCCTCAGCTGCATCAAGGAGCATGTGATGACTCGGCCATTCGGCCAAACATCTAGCAAGAACTTCGATTGAGTAGTCTGTAAATGAGATCATGCAGCGGCCTTGATCCTAGGTCAAGCAACACCCTGGCATTATTCCTCTCTACTCAGCGTGTGGAAACCTATTGTGCAAGCAAGGACAAGTGGTAGTGCCAATGGATCTCACCTTATTCCAGACTTTTTTTACCATTTTCATTTCCCGTCGGCACCAAGACTTGAAGAGGTTCATAAGACCCTTCAACAGCTGCAGACGTAGTTCATGTGAGACAACATACGTGTAGATGTATAGAGATTCATCCGTGAGTGGTCGATGTGCTAGTAGTAGAAGCATAAGACAACTAGTTTTTCTGACCACCTAGTGCCTTCACTGATGTCAATGTGGCCTTGGACACATATCACCATGAATTTTATTGAGGCAGTGCCATGCTCGTAAGGGATGGAGATGATCCTCATGATGGTGGACCACCTCACCAAGCATGTGCATATCTCACTATTGGCTCAGAAGTATTCGCCACCCTTGTCACTGAGACCTTCCATTGCAACATTGGGCATCTTCACAGGCTGTTGAAATCCATTGTTTGTGATTTTTGATTTGGTCTTTTTCAATGCTTTTTGAAATGAGTTTATGTGTTCTACAAGCATGCAACTAAATTATAGCACAACCTATCACCTATAGACAAATAGGCAGTCAAAGGTCACCAACCGAATGAAGGAGACATACTTCTGCACTTTTACTAAGCAACAACCTAGCACTTGGGTCTGGCAATTGGCTTGGTGCAAGTAGAGTTACAAATTTATTTATTTAAGCGATTGGGATGACCTCACATGAGGCGTCTATGGGTTTTCACCGCACATAATGGTCCCCTTAGAGCTTAGATGGCACAGGACCCAGAGGCAGCTACAGAGAAGAGACAACCTTGTTCGGCTTTTGAGGGCCAACATCCGCTAGGCACAAGAGTGCATACAACAATAGTACAACAAAAGCCAAAAAATTGCACCTTCAACAAGAGAGATTGGGTGTAGTTGTAGAAGGCTCAAGCCTTAGATATGTCAAAGCCTTCCATTTGCTCATGTGAGGTTGTTGTCCTCTGCTACCATGCACACCATCGCCTCCATCCCCTTTCCTAGTGCCCACCGAGGGACAGTTCTTTCACTGCAACAACCACCCTCTGCCACACCATTACCTGCCATTGGCTTGCCCATCCTCAGTGACCTCACATCATCTCATCTTGTTTTGTCACATCTGCATTCTATCGCCATCTCCATCTCTTTTCCAACCCAAATTACCCAACTCTATCCACCCACTATCTACACTACCACCTACCCGACTATCATAGTTTGTCCTACCAGCATTGTTAGCATCCTTGGTTACAACTCACCGGTGCGTGGCCATGAGCAAACTGCAATTCCTTGGAGTGCACTATCGTGCCAATCTCCATGGTTTTGCCTGAGGATGACACTGACGCGGCTAGGTGTGTTTAGACTCAAATCTAGCCGAGATCGGATTCGGCACTTCCTCTCCATCTTGTCGAGTGTTCTTCAACTAGCCTCCATTGGTCTACCTTGTGTTTGGTGATCAGATTTCGCAATCAGTGGCTGATCTGAGAGATCCTCAACCGGGTGCTACCCGGCAACAAACAGGATGGTGTCGGCCAAACCCTATCTCTTAGCTGGTAACTGTGGCCTTGTTGTGGACAGTCGTAATGGGCTAGGAGGCTGGTCAAGCTCATTTTCATTGAAAACTATCTACATGGTGTTTGCAACACTGTTCATTGGGTTCTATAACTTGTGGTGAAAATAATGAGCATCTCATAGATAAACCCAAAAAAATAAATAAATAAAAGCTGAAAATCGAGTCAACACAGAACCAAACAAGTTCGCTCTATAATTATATGTACTTTTACAAATAAACACAATGTGTCTCGCAGAATCCCGCCAGTGTTCAGAGGTGCGACTTGTGACACGAAATACAATTGAGCTGGAATGGCACTCTCAATGCGCTTTTTCGGCAATCTAGCTCCTTATAGCTCCATGCTGACTGCGTGAGGCTCACCGATGTTGGGCAACATCTTTGGTATTGGCTCTTCTGACTATAGATGGATAATCTCGTATTATACACCAGCCCTTGGCCCGTTATTGCATCCACCAACATTCCCCGCCTAGCTCAGAGTAGCCGGCTAACCTCTGGCCCGAACTTGGTAGAGGTTAGCTGGATCGTCAGTAGCAATGTGATGCCAGAGTAGGCCCAGGTCAGTTTCATTGCTTCTTCTGCTTCCTGGCTAACACACGGTGGCAGTAGAAGGTCCCAACATAAATCATGATGTATCGCGTAGTCATTTTGCACCCAGTTGCATCTCATGTGGTTTGGGCCTGATCAGCATACAACTAGGTTGGAGGTGCTCGAGCCTAACTTGACCATTTGCGACCAACTGGGACCAGGTCAGGCTGAACCCGTGCTAGGCGTAGACCCATCATCACTCTGGGTGAGTTAGCATTTCTCCTGAAGAGTCAACAGCTCGAACTTTACAATGTCATCTATGGGACTCAAGGCAGTTCTCATGGCAGCCACATTAGATTCCATAGAAAGGTTGCACCTTTCCTATGAATCTGAGAAGCTAAGAGCTAAATAAAACTAGCCTCCCACCTGTCAGGCTCCATCTTCTGTTCCAAGCACATGAAAGGATGTAGGCCAATCACAAGCCTTGCCAATCACCTAGCAATTAGAGAGAGTACTCTCCTAAAGAGGCAACTACCAACCTGTCCAATAGTGAACTCTCCATCTGTCAGCCCCTAGACTGGAAAGAAGATCTCACAAGAGACCTAGGATTGCCAAATTTGGAGCCATCATTCTCATTGGTTCACTTTACAATTTCAGCACACTCCCCCTTGCTCGAATCGGTCAAACCAAAGCACCAAAAAACCCAATGCACTTTCTCTGTGAGGCACAACCGCCTCAACCTAGGAGCCCTTCCATTCTAGAAAGGTCAAATGGCCAGCTGTTTTTCCATTTCAAGTACATCTATGAGTAGAATCTGGCCCCAAAAAGGCAAAGAGGCTAACTTACTTATGGTTCTTTCAATCCATGATCTTAGCTCGGGGTGGGAAACCCACTTTGGCAAGTGCTTGAAGACACCAAATGGGAAAGGGGTTATAGAAGTATGTCTTTCTATGATCAGCACATCATAGTAGCTAGATTTCCTTTCCTTTTTGAAACATCACCCGCCTGGTGATCAGATATGGTAGGAAGTAAGCAACCAGGATGCACTCTTCAAGTATGGCAAGTCCACCATAGCAGGACCTTCCATGACCAATGTGCCAACCTTCCCAAGAACAAAGATGACAACTTCTAACTAGGGAGGCAGAAGACTTGCTGTTTAGAGTGCACAAGAGGAACAAACATACTTACCATACATAGCTCGCTCACCCCTATGGACACACCTTCATTTTCAGGAGCAACCGACGAGCCATCTGCTTGACATGGCAATAATGATAGGTCAAACCTCCCCTTCTAGATCAGCCATTCACCTTTTCCTTTCCATCTTGGTTAGTGATTTGAGCGGAAGATACAAAATAAGATAGAACCTAGAGGCATCCTATCTGGAGAAGGAAAGAGTCTACACCCAGCATTGTTAACACAACTTGTACATCAAACCAGCCAACCAGCCATGTTCTTTCCTATTACGACACATACCTTGGGCAAGAGCAGCTTTTGAAAACTATTCAAAAGGTTTGTCATTGATTGGGCAAGCCAGCAAGGGCGCCTTCTTATCTCTGTCCTTTCTTTTTTAGCATGATGCTATTTAGGAAAGTATTGGAAGTAGTCAACGGTAGATCATTCCTTTGTATCTTTCAGTAGTTAGTTAGCATGAGTAGAGAAGGGAAATTACGTGCGATGTGTGGGATGACACCATCTTCAACCATCACCGGTCAGCTCTAGTAGACAAACACATGGCCAGAGCCCGAAAATGTATAAGGCAGGTTTTTGATAGGGGTAAACCAGACAGAGAGTTGGCATTGGGTGACTGTGAATGACTCCAGAGGCTTCCTATGTGGCTGAAGTCTCTACTCGGACTGCTTTCGAAAGACTATGGACCATTTCAGATGTTACATAAGGTTGGCAAGGCCGCACACAAACTTGCTTTACCAACTCCAGTCACAGTTCAGGTTACATTCCATGTCACCCATTGGAGGCCGCACCACAAAAGCCCCCTAGATCAGATTGATGAGATCTCTACCCAGTAGCCAGCACCACACCACATCCTTCATCTTTGATAGGTTTGGAGGCATGGATGCCAAATGCGTGAGATACTCGTAGAGTGGGAGGGCACCGACGGAGGAACTTCTAGGGAAGAGCTGGATCAAATTTTGTAGTGATTTCTCATGTTCGAGCTTCGGAACAAGCTCGATCTAAGGAGGGTGGGTTTGATACGTTCTTACTTGGAGCTCAGCCAACCATGGCCAAGAATCCTGTCGAGGCAAGCTATGATTCATCGAGGGAGGTTAGCACTAGCCCAGAAGTACGTATGCAGTCTGACACAACTTCAGCCAACATAGATTTCAGCACGTGAGTTCAGTCCAGACCGAGTCCAATGGCCTAGGATGAACCTAGGCACATGCGGGTCAACTCCAACTAAGCCGAAACTCGTGTCAATCCACTTTTCATTTTTTTGTAAAAATTCCAAACATAGAACCAGTTCTTGATTTTCTTGAATTTTTGTATCGGCTAAGCAGACTCTATGAGCCATGCTCGATACTATTTTGGTGAGTATATAAGTCGTGATCTTGTAAGTTGACGTATGCTTTTTGGAATAGAATTGACGGGAGAGCCCCTTTCCTCGGTGGGATGCTGGTGATTTCCACAACAAAGACCACCTGACATTGACTGTAAAACATTCCACACCAACTAAAAATTCGGCATGTAAAACCAGAACGATCGCACGATGCGACTTCTATAGAAGAACATTGTAGCAGGCACCAGATTCTGTTGCACGACTCCGACGGCCCCTTTGACTTTGAGCAAATTCCAGTCTATTATGCAATCCATCTTGAAACCGGTAGATTAGAGGCAGACCAATGATAAAGCGCATACTCGATGATCACTTCCAGAGCATTTGGCGGTGATCATCCCTTTCGATCGACATTCTTTCTGGTCGATCTTGATTTAGGCATGTTATTCTTACTCTGATTGAAGTTTCCTACATCTAGATCAAGTTTTGGGGGAGAATTTGAGATATGGAACCAAGCGAACGTGCATCGGACAATCACAGACGTAAGCTGGAGTTTCTGTCGACTTCCGATGCTTGATCATTTTTTAATTAATCTCAGATTCACTTAATTCTATCGCAATGAACAATACTTTCAATCTAAATGGAACAGTGACTTGCAGAATTGAGCTCAGAATTCTTGAACTTTGGCTCTGGAATTCACCGTGACCCACCGCAACAAGAACTCAGTCGAGTTCTTGAATTTCTAGCCACCAAAGGTGATCCAAGCAACCGATCTTCGATCCAACGGTGTCCCTTTTCCTTGTGGAACACATCTGAGTGCTTGGAACTTGATCTGAGTTAAATTCAGTCGATTCTATTGAACAAGAGGTTGCACCAGAGATCAAGGAGTTCATCGGATATTCTATTGATTACGACTACTGCAACCCCAATTTCTCCTCAGAATTGGGATCAAATCACATCTCGGTGAAACATTCTCATATAACCTGTGTTTTTAGTGATAATTGTAATGAATCAAATTAATCATGGAAGTTCCTTGGTGATCGGTAATTCTGTCGAGAATTTTGTTGGGAACAGGGACCCACAGGAGGCATCGCTCAAGCGGCGACGACAAACTTCCCAATTCTTTAATCAAGCCGACGATGGTCTCAAACCTCATCCATGACGATTATAGACTTCAAGCGAGCAAATCCAACTCAATTCGTGATGACTTGAAGATGAATTCGCAGAGACATCTTCCACCGATGTCTCAAGGATATCTGCAACTAACTGGCGCGGAATTTCTCAACTCCTTCCCCAATTCTGTCATAGATTTGGGAATCATCGATATTTTGGTGATTCATTCTAACATTCTTGATGGGTTGTAATCTCTGTGGATGAGTTTCATCGTTGTTTTCATCTCTGTACTCTCAGTTGTCGATGGAGTTCGACTGTGACATGAGACAACGTGTGTGCAGCAACTCCACTGTGAAAGTTCTTTGTCTGCATTCTGAATTTTGGTGAAGCTCAAGTGAAGGCAGATTCCATCTGAATCGCAATTGCTTTCTGATTCCATATGGAGGTTTGCAAAACCAACAGAGCAGTGTCGAGTGAGATTTCGACAAAACTTTTACCGCAGGTGATGTAGGAAGTTGTTTGATAACACCAGCAATAATATGGTGACTGTTCCCCAAATTCTGGCACAAATTTGGATTTGTTTGATATTTTGGTGACGCGTTTAATCCTTAAGCTTCTGTTGTTAATTATTGTGTTGAATTGAAATGTTGTTGATCCCTGCGTGATGAACGTTGTGCATGAGAACCTGGCTAAAGACTAAACAAAGTTCAGGAGTTGTCTAGTTCGAAGTCACAGAGGTGGTCTGGGGTGCAACTATTGATGCTGAACGAGCATCATGGTAGCCAGTTTCCTCGATAGTAGCAGTTAGCGAGGTGTGCTGACCATGAGATGCAAACCAGCTGCATTGTTCCAACTGCTGAAAGCAGCTAAATCATGACAAAAAGATAGCGGTCTTGCCGAGGTCTGTGTGGGGGGTTCCACCTCTACTCAGATGAGACCTGCTTCGGGAAGTCGTTGAGCGAGGCCCCAGCTGGTGAGAACTTCCTAACACCCTATCGACAATTGGTTGGTTTGAGACTACGGCCAACCAGCCTGAGAGACTCGCCGAGGACTCCTAGAGTCGGAGGTTTAGTGCCATTTCATACCCTTGTCCAGCCATCCCAGGAAAGGTGTGGTTTGAATGTTAAGGATTGTATGCATGGTTTGCACGATGCGCTTGGATGAATGACATGCATGATGCATATAGTTTGTTGAGTGAGGCTGAGAGAAATAGTGTATCAGACGCATGTATACATCCTCTTGAAATTGTATTTTGTAGTTAGTGGAGTATTGAAGGAGGGAAAACCCCATTTTTGTACCTTGTCTCAAAGGTGAATTTTAGCTAGGGTTGCAGCCTGGCAGGGCAACTTTTGTCTAGGAAACGAGGTATCACGAGCCATCTCACCAAGTCCTTCATAGCAAGGAACTCATCCTTTGGCGCAAGAGTTTGGGCAGCTAGAGTGGGGTCCTATCAGGACCTGATACGGTCCCACCTGTATCATGGCCGAGAGCAGTCACCAAGGGTGGGGCCAGCCTGCCCTACAACACATTATGGCCTATCAAGGCCAAGTTGACCCGATTTTGGGTCAAGAGGGAGGAGTGGGTGGCATGAACCAAGACAGAATCACCTTAGAAGAGGTTAAAGACACACTTAGAGTTGGAGCAGAGGGTGGAGAGGGCGGAATTGCAATGGCTCTGAGTGAAAGAAAGGAAGATCCAGTTGAAGAACCAAGCTCGACACTTGAATACCAATGCGGTGGATCTAGTCCCAGTTTAGATCGAGTCCAACCAAGGGTCGAGTCCAAACTGGTCACTTAGGGTCAGCTTAGGGCGACGCCTAGGCAAATTGTATCCGAATCCATGCCCAAACTCGTGCGGGCTAGAGGAGGATACGTTTAGGATTTGAGACATTAGGTCTCGGTTTTGATTTTGCACACTTTTTTGCTTTTGCACCATTTGCTTATGCATTTTGGATTCATTATTCGTAACGAATCACTTGTTTAAGATTTGATTAGCTCCAAGACTATATATAGTTTGTAATCATTTGATTTTGTATGCAATTTGAGAATTATTGAGTCATTTGTCTCTTGTCTCTCTCTCTCTTCACGGTTCTCTCCTCTCCCCTTGCACACCTTCTACACCATGTGCCTCTTGTCTTCTTCTCCTTCGTCCATCACATTTGGGGAAAACGTTAGCCATTGCCGAGTTTCACCAAGTTCTTCTCCAAACCAGCGGGCTTCTTCTTCTCCTTGACTTATTCTCTTTCTCTCTTCTCATCCACTCGCCCAAGGTACTACGGCTTGAAGGTTTCCACTTGCTCCAGCGTCACGGTTTCCCCTCTTCAACGAAGGCGATCAAGCTGCAGCCCTCACTTCAACACCGTGAAGGCTAGAGGCCACATCGTCCCAGGAAGGCTCTTTCTACTCTAGGTAACTAGGTGAGATAGAGCACTTGACACGTCAGTTTCAAAATACGAGGTTAGTACGTTAGATTAAGTGGTGCATTTGTGTAACTTGTTGGATCGATTTGAGACAAGGTTCGGCCATAAGGGAGTCTTGATTCTCACAGTTCCAGCCATGTGAATCTCTACTTTTCTTCGGTGGAAGCTTCTCCCAAATCCGTTTTTACGATTCACAAGGAATTCCCTTGATTGCTCGTGCTTATTCTCAAGTTTTGAAGGGTTTTCATTGGTTTGATTGAGCATAAAATATCATCTTTAGCTCTCGGTTTTGGCTTGTATTCTTGTAAAAAAAATCAGAAAAAAATAGTGAAAAAGAAAGAAGAAAAAAGGGGCGAGAAAAGAAAGAAAAATAAAAGGAAAACTAGCCGCCCAAGAAAAGATTGAAAAGTATTGAATATCGGCAAGTTTTGAGCTAGTTCGGCCATTTAAGGGTCGGCTGCTATAATTCCGGCCACCGCTACTATAATTCCGGAAGCCATTTGGGAATTCCCAAGAGACATTTGGGGCATCCAGCCAAGGAGCCAAGTACATCTCGAGCTGCATTAAGGATTCATCAAGAATCTGGAGCACATTTGGGGAAATCGCGTGGAATACTTGGAGGATCTCCTAGGCGTTCACACCTAGTCGCCGATGCAATTGGAGCTTTCCGGTCGTCCCTCCTACATTCAAGGTAAGTGGATCTTGCTTTTGGGTCTTTCTCCTTCTCATCCATCCATCTAGGCCACGTGGCAATCATCGGGAGCGTGAGAGATCGATCGAGATTGAGTCAAGGATCCCCACTTCCACATTTGTTGGGCTCGCCCTCCTCTTGTGGAATCATTTGGAGAAGCATTTGGGATCGAATCCCACCATTCTAGGATAGTGACCTACAATTTAGGATTGACCCAGCCCTTAGTGCGCCACTTGTCCCAAGCCTTAGCGCGTTCACATCCTTAACCAGTTCCAAACCCCTCAAGTGTCGCCATCAACCTTAGCCTCCCTTCCTAAACTCGAGGAAGGTAGCCTCCACGCGCCCTCCACCCAGTGGCGGAGCTAGAAAAATTGGCTGGTGGGGCACTTGCAAATTTATTTTCACATTGACACTATTGAATATTAAAAAAGTGATTTTAATTAATTGAAAATGCAAATTTAGAAAATCGGTGTTAAATGTTTTACGAATAGTTCCCTGCAAGTCTCGTGGCTCACTTCTGCAAGCCTAGTCAGAACAAGCAGAGCCCGGAGACTGGTTTGGTACCTGCCATGGTAGAGTGCAAGACATCATCTACGACAAGGTATCCGAATGTCACAAAAATTTTGTACATGAAAAGATAATTTTCCAATGTGGGTAAGACAAAAGATGTCATGCATTTCTTGATTTCTTCTAAGTAGGCCACATGGTAAAGATGTGCGAGACAATTAAAAAATTTAAAATATTCAAGACAATTCTTGATAATTTTCCAATGTGGTTAAGACAAATAAATTATAGACCGCATGCATGCTTCTAATAGGCCACAGGGTGAAGATGTGCGAGACCATTTAAAAATTTTACAATATTTAAGAAAATTCTTAGCCGTCTCCAAACGTGGCCTTCTTCTCTCACCTTTTTCTTTTTTAATTTAAACTCATGATTTATTAAATGAGGCATGAAACAAATGTTTTTCGTGTACCACCAACTTTTCATGGATAATTTCTCCCTTGCAATCACGTAAAAAGCCAGAGTTATGGTGGTCAGCCTCTTTTTCTCCATGGAAATCGACTAAGGTAAGGAGAACCTTCGGTAACTTTTCCGGCCATGCATGACATCTTTATGATAACATTATGAATTTAAGATCTCAATTCTTATGAATTTCTAATAAATAGTGAAGAGAGTGAGAGGGAGGAAGAAGGCAAAAACTTGAAAAATATTTTGGGCTATCTTGGGTTGGGGTGGGCTGGCGCCCACACCTGCCCCACGTTGGCTCCGCTACTGCCGCCACCTAGCCTACACTTTAAAAGTGCCAAATCCAGCCGTCTTTTCTCCACATTTCTCGCCATTTGCCCCTCACTCGTCCTTAGCCAGCCGCCACTCTCATTTGGCGCATTTCCCTTCCTTCATTTCCATTTCCATTTGGTCCTAAGGCCCTAGACCTGCATGACATCTTTATGATAACACTATGAATTTAAGATCTCAATTCTTATGAATTTCTAACAAATAGTGAAGAGAGTGAGAGGGAGAAAGAAGGCTACAACTTAAAAAATATTTTGGGCTATCTTGGGCTGGCGTGGGCAGGCGCCCACACCTGCCCCACTTTGGCTCCGCCACTGCCGCCACCTAGCCTACACTTTAGAAGTGCCAAATCCAGCCGTCTTTTCTCCACATTTCTCGCCATTTGCCCCTCACTCGTCCTTAGCCAGCCACCACTCTCATTTGGCGCATTTCCCTTGCTTCATTTCCATTTCCATTTCGTCCTAAGGCCCTACACCTACCCTTCCTAAATTATAGGAGTTGACTTTTGACCCTCGAGCCTACATTTGTTTGAACCTAGACTTGGACCCTTGAACCTAGCTCACATAACCTACCTTGTGTCCGAATCTCAGCCCCATCCGAGCTTAGTCATAAGTTGACTCACCTAGCCCAAGCCTAGCCTAGTCAACCTGAGCCCATCTTGGTCCACATCTTAGGCGGCTACAACCTTAGCCCCCAAGGCAGCCCGTGAACATCATCACAGCCTTGGTCATCTCGTAGCCGGTGGATCCCAGCCAGCAGCCCACACCATCACTGCCGGCCTTGTGCACTTCTTCAGCCCGACGAGCGGCCAGGCGGGCCGCGCCCGTCGCCCAGCTCATTACCGCACTCAGTCAGGAGGGCCGAGCACTTGCCTTCAGCAGCGGCCAGGAGGGCCGCCTCGCTTACATCCTTCGACGTCATTCTGAGCGTTTTCATCAGCCTCCTTTGGCCAAGTGAGCCGAGACCAGTCCTGCAATACCGCCCCCGTCGCCGGCTTGTTCTTGTCGGCACTGCCTGTCTCCTGCGGTCGGTGCCTGCAGCATGTGGCCTATCCCTTGTGGCCAGCCCTTGCTGGTGCCTGCTTGCGATTTGGGGCCAGCCCTAACCTGCCACCTGCGGCCTGCGACCAGTCTGCCTGCACCTTTGCGGCCAGCTGTCTACACCCGATTTCAGGCCATTGGAGCGGCGGGCCTCGTCGTCTACAACACCCATTTGGACCGGGACTTCCCCTGCCCTGTAGCTGCAATACCCAAGGGTGGAATCTCTCCTCGTGGTCTTTTGGTATTCTTATGCCAAGCTAGCCTTGGCTGGTACTTTTCTAAACCCCGTATAGAATCGTGGGAGGAAGTATTTGCCTTTGTTCTTTGTTTTAGCCCGGCTCCGGCCCTCGTTACACACTGAGGTACCTCTGAGGCACATTGCCAAAGACATGACCTCATGGCAACTAAGCCTCCTACGGGTGGGTGTGGTTTGTTTGATTAGGTTTGGTTTGGTGGTTTGCATGAGTGAGTTGTGAGTAATTTAATCATTGTATCGCACACGCTTTGTATTGGCCTCACATCTCCAGTTATTTGTAGTAGGATTGGCTTTTGGGATTGGGTTAACCTCACCTGTAAATCTTATACCTATTGGGATTTTAAGTCGGGGTTCTGTCCGACGGGGTAGTGTCTCTGTATTTGATTTGTCTTAGGTTTAGTTCTAGGCTGATCCAATGTGATCTTGCGGGTAGGCACGGCCGTCGGCGTGGAGTTTGGTCGACACCAGGTTAGATCCTACCAATTTGGTATCAGAGTTGCATTGGATGCAGTCAGAGGTATTCAGTACAATCTTGGAGGAGTTATCTACATTCGGCTTCATCAACAGGGCAGTTTAGTTCAGATTTGAGTCAGTTGAGTTTCAGATTTCTTCTTTGAGCAGTGTCAGATTATAGTAGTCAGTCTTGGTTTTCTTATTTTCAAGTCTAGTAGATTCGGTTTCAGCAATTTTTCCTTTGGATTTTGAGTAGCTTGTGCCCAGCCCATCTTAATAATGGGCAAGGTGAAACAACATACCGTAATTGATTCTCCTGAAGTAGAGGATGAGGAAGTGTTAGCTCCAGAAGATCAACCCTCGGTTGAGCTTGAGACACATGCCATTGAGAGAATGCTACATATTGAGAATGAGGTTCTCAGGATTCGACATGAGATGAGTGACTACAAGAAGCAATTCTCCAAGCTCAACGAATTGGAGGAGATTAAGGAGATGATTCGAGTAATGTCGTCCAACCAGGGAGCCAACAAGAGGTCTAACCAAGGACCTCCCCCTCTAAATAACGACAAAGGAAAAGGTGTTTTGGGTGGTCCCCTAATGCCGACCAAGTCCCCTTACAATCCTTTGCAGGACCGAGTAGACCCCCACCTGGAGGACATAATGGTCGTAATGGGCAGCAATACTCTTCCCCAGAGCAAGAGAATCGGGACCCGTTTGGTCCACAAGGTAGTCAACATCGCACAAGGTTTGGAGGAGCAACATTTGAAAACGGGGAACATAGCCGAAGATGAGGAGACAGAGTGGAAAATGATCAACCCATGTGGGAACCATTTAGAGAGCATCAGAGTGCACCATGGAACCAACCTCGGATCCCTCTAGTCTGAATTGATTTTCCATGTTTTAATGGCAAGGAAGCATGTGATTGGATCTTCCAAGTGGAAGAATACTTTACTTGTCGGATGATTCCGGAAGAGGAGTGGCTTCAGACATCAGTTCTCTATTTTGATGGCGAGGCTAGGCGTTGGTGCAAATGGTTGAAGCACAATCAACCTGTTATGGATTGGGAAGGCTTTATAAAAGCTTTATTACTTCGATTTGGAGTGTCTACTTATGTGGATTATGATATTGAACTACACAACTTGAAACAGACCACTACAGTTCAAGAATACCAAAGTAGATTCGAGAATTTAGCTAGTATGGTGGATTGGACGGCCAAGTCCTTAATCGCTGCCTTCATTGGAGGTTTGAAGGAGGAGATCCAAATTGATGTACGTGCCGAGAATAATACTGAGCTCGTTAAGTGTTTTGCCAAAGCTCGCTCAATCGAGGAAAGGCAACAACGAAAACAAGCTCTACACCGTCCATGGAGAAACCCCGGGGCCATCTGTCCTAGAGAAGCCCAACAATAGAAATACCTTCCATCCCCTCGCAAAGAAGAACCTAGGCCAGTTTACAAGGGCCGTTCACCTCCTAATATGACTCGTGAAGGAAGGGAGGAGATAATCCGTAACATGCAGTGCTTTTGGTGTAAGGAAAAGTGGGACTCAAGTCATAGGTGTAAACATATTTGGGTTTATACCGTGGTGGAGGAGAATAGTGATGTTGTTGAAGAGGAGGACCCGCCTCCTAAGATTGAAGAGATACACAAGCCTGAAACAAAAGAGGAACCCGAGCCAGAGCCGAACTCAGATAGTGTATGCCACATGATGGCTGATCCAAACCGGCCTAACACTATGAGAGTTCCAGGGAGAATTGGAAGCAGACGAGTACTTGTTTTGATTGACTCAGGCGCCACTCACAATTTTGTGGGTGACCATGTCACAGATGATCTTGATGGCTCTCAAGTGGAGCATCCTACTCTAAGGGTTCTCGTGGCTAATGGAGCCAGCCTCCCTTGCAATCGCAAGTGTACTAACGTGGAGGTCACCTTACAGAAAGTGCCTTTTAAAGTCGATCTGCTTGTTGTGCCTCTATCCAACATAGATGTGGTTTTGGGAGTCCAGTGGTTGGAGACTTTAGGAATGATCTCATGGGATTTTGCCAAGATAACCATGAGCTTTTCTAAGGAGGGTGGTGATGGTCAAGTCACCCTAAAGGCAGTGAATTCAAGTGTGGAACCTAAGTCCGCACTTAGAGCTCTTAATGTACAACAACCCATACTGTGGTTAGTATCTGTAGCCAAGGATGTGGCTCCAGAGCAAAAGCCAATGGAGGAGATACCTAATCAGATTCAGGTGTTGTTGGAGGAGTTTGGGGATATTTTTGCTGAACCCAAAGGGTTACCACCTAAAAGGTCATATGACCATTGCATCATCTTGTCTAATGGGGCGGAACCAGTGAATGGGCGTCCTTATCGCTATGGGTACACACAAAAGACCGAGATTGAAAGATTGGTGAAAGAGATGAAGGAAAGTGGAATCATTAGACCAAGTTCGAGTTCATTTTTGTCGCTCGTTCTTCTTGTAAAAAAGAAGGACAATACATGGAGATTCTGCGTGGACTACCGCACTCTGAATGATGCCACGGTCAAGGACCGACATCCTATACCCATCATTGACGAGTTGTTAGATGAGTTGACAGGAGCTTCCATCTTTTCAAAGCTAGATCTTCGAGTGGGATACCGTCAAATCCGTATGGAAGAAGGGGATGTATCAAAGACAACATTGAGGACTCACGATGGACATTATGAGTTCTTAGTAACGCCTTTCGGTCTCACTAACGCCCCAGCTACTTTTCAGAGGTGTATGAATGACGTGTTTCATCAATATCTCTGAGATTTTGTTCTGGTGTTTTTTGATGATATCTTGGTCTATAGCCAGAGTCTAGAGCAGCATGTTGATCATCTTCACACAGTGTTGCAAGTATTACGTGAGAATACCTTGTTCGCCAAAATGTTCAAATGCAGTTTTGGGCAATCCTCGATAGGATACTTGAGACACATTGTGTCCAAGGATGGGGTAAGAGCAGACCCTGAAAAGATACAATCAATGGAGCAGTGGCCGATGCCGAAAGACCCACGTGGAATGTGTGGCTTCTTAGGACTCACTGGCTACTACCGCCGATTCATCCAGGGTTACAGGTTGGTAGCTTCTCCCTTAACACACATGTTGAAGAAGGGAGAATTTTCATGGACGGAAAAGGCTAGAGAAGCCTTTACTAAGCTGAAAGTGGCAATGATGAGCGCACCAGTACTCACATTACCGGACTTTACAAAAGATTTTGTGGTAAAAACGGACGCCAGTGACATTGGGGTTGGCGCAGTTTTGAGCTAAGAAGGCCATCCCATTGCCTTCATGTCCAAGGCCCTGACCAGTAGGACAAGACCGTTATCTACCTACGAGAAGGAGCTGTTGGCCATAGTACTAGCCGTGGAGAAGTAGAGGCCCTACCTCATAGTACTAGCAGTGGAGAAGTAGAGGCCCTACCTCATAGGGCGAAAGTTTATTATTAGAACCGACCATAGCAGTCTACGCTATATGGTAAAACAACGTATCTCAACCCCGATCCAGTAGAGGTGGTTAGCCAAACTCCTTGGCTATGACTTTACCATAGAATACAAGAAGGGGACTGAGAACTCTGCAACAAATTCACTGTCGCGTATGCCTGAACATTTGATGACTTTATCAGTTCTAGAGACAGATATTTGGGAGTGTCTTATTCAAGAGCAAGATGGGGATTTCAACCTAAGGCTACTGAAGCAATCCCTTAGGCAGAACCCAAATTTCATACTCCATTACAAATTGAGGGGTGACGTTCTATGCAAAAAAAGGAAGGCAGTGGTGCCTAAAGATTCAAATTTGAAGCAAGACTTGCTGAAACATTTCTATGATTCAAGCGCAGCAGGGCACGAGGGCATCACCAAAACAATGGGGCGCATCAAGACTCAGTTTTGGTGGGAAGGCCTCAAGTCTGACGTGGGAAATTATGTGAAGGCATGTCCTATATGCCAGCGTGAGAAATACGAGGCAACCAAGCCTCCAGGGCACATGAACCCATTGCCCATACCTGACAGGCCTTGGGAAGATGTCTTGATGGATTTCATAGCCCTTCCCTAGATGCCTACGGCAGAAGGAAAGGAAGCGATTCTTGTAGTGGTAGACCACCTGACCAATTACAACCATTTCATGGCCCTTCCCAAGAATTATCATGGGCCTTTGGTTGCTAATGTCTACCAGGATTATGTAGGGAAGCTTCACGGGATGCCCCAGACCATCGTGTGTGACCGAGACTCTATTTTCCTCAGCGCATTTTGGAGGGCATATATGAGAATGGCAGGAATGGTCATTAACTTCAGTACCGCTCACCACCCACAAATGGATGTGTAGAGTGAGGTGGTGAATAGAACATTGGAAACCTACTTGAGGTGTTATGCTGGAGAGAAGACCAACACTTGGGTCAAAAATTTGTCTTGGGCTGAGTGGTTCTATAACACTAGCCTGCATTCGGGAACCGACATGACACCTTACGAAGCTCTTTATGGATATCCACCTCATTCAATTCCCCGTTATGAAGTTGACACAACTAGGGAGGATGAAGTGGATTGTGCCTTGCGCAATCGAGATGAGATCTTAGCTACCTTGAAGAGCAACATTGAAAGAGCCCAAGCCAGAATGACGAAAGCACATGATAAAGGGCAAAAGGATAGGGAATTTGAAGTGGGTAACATGGTATGGTTGAAAAGACTCCCTATGGGGCAGAAGTCCTTGCTTGGGCAGCCTTACTCCAAGCTTTTGCCCAGATACTATGGGCCATTCATCGTCTTGCAAGAAGTTGGAAAAGCTGCCTACCGAATTGCTTTGCCTCCCACAACATTAGTACACCCGGTCTTCCACGTCTCCAGGCTTAAGCCTAATCATGGGCCGGTGCCCGAGCAGGAAGAGCCTCTTTCAGATGTAAGGCCAAGACCTTACCGTATTCTGAAGCACAGATGGGTCACCAGGGAAGGTCGGGCACAACATGAAGTACTCATAGAGTGGGAAGGAATTGATGGTGGTACGTCTTGGGAGTTGTTTGATCAGATCAAAATTCAGTTTCTGACAGGTGCTTGGGGACAAACTCATTCTAAGGATGGTGGATCTGATACGGTCCCACCTGTATCATGGCCGAGAGAGGCCACAGACGTGGCCGAGAGCAGTCGCCAAGGGCGGGGCCAGCCCGCCCTACAACACATTATGGCCTATCAAAGCCAAGTTGACCCGACTTTGGGTCAAAAGGGAGGAGTGGGTGGTGCAAACCAAGACGGAATCACCTTAGAAGAGGCTAAAGACACACTTAGAGTTGGAGCAGAGGGTGGAGAGGGCAGAATTGCAATGGCTCTGAGTGGAAGAAAGAAAGATCCAGTTGAAGATCCAAGCTCGACACTTGAAAACCATTGCGGTCGATCTAGTCCCGGTTAGATCGAGTCCAACCAAGGGTCGAGTCGAAACCGGTCACTTAGGGTCAGGTTAGGCCTATAGGCAAATTGGATCCGAATCCATGCCCAAACTCATGCGGGCTAGAGGAGGATACGTTTAGGATTTGAGACATTCGGTTTTGGTTTTGATTTTGCGCACTTTTTTGCTTGTGCGCCATTTGCTTATGCATTTTGGATTCCTTCTTTGTAACAGATCACTTGCTTAAGATCTGATTAGATCCAAGACTATATATAGTTTGTACTCATTTGATTTCGTATACGATTTGAGAATTATTGAGTCATTTGTCTCTTGTCTCTCTCTCTCCTCACGGTTCTCTCCTCTTCCCTTGCGCACCTTCTACCCCACGCGCCTCTTGTCTTCTTCTCCTTCGTCCATCACATTTGGGGAAAACGGCAGCCATTGCCGAGTTTCACCAAGTTCTTCTCCAAACCAGCGGGCTTCTTCTTCTCCTTGCCTTATTCTCTTTCTCTCTTCTCATCCACTCGCCCAAGGTACTATGGTTTGAAGGTTTTCACTTGCTCCGGCATGTAGAGATCTTCACAAGTCCACGGTTCCCCCTCTTTAACGAAGGTGATCAAGGTGCAGCCCTCACTTCAACACCGTGAAGGCTAGAGGCCACATCGTCTTGGGAAGGCTCCTTCTCCTCTAGGTAACTAGACGAGATAGAGCACTTGACACGTCAGTTTCAAAATACGAGGTTAGTACATTAGATTAATGGTGCAGTTGTGTAACTTGTTGGATCGATTTGAGAGAAGGTTCGGCCATAAGGGAGTCTTGATTCTCTCGGTTCCAGCCATGTGAATCTCTACTTTTCTTTGGTGGAAGCTTCTCCCAAATCCGTTTTTACGAGTCACAAGGAATTTCCTTGATTGCTCGTGCTTATTCTCGAGTTTTGAAGGATTTTCTTCGGTTTGATTGAGCATAAAATATCATCTTTAGCTCTCGGTTTTGGCTTGTATTCTTCTCAGAAAAATCAGAAAAGAATAGTGAAAAAGAAAGAAGAAAAAAAGGGGCGAGAAAAGAAAGAAAAAGAAAAGGAAAAATAGCCACCCAAGAAAAGATTGAAAAGTATTGAAAATTGGCAAGTTTTGAGCTAGTTCGGCCATTTAAGGGCCGGTTGCTAAAATTCCGGCCACCGTTGCTATAATTCTGGAAGCCATTTGGGAATTCCCAGTGGACATTTGGGCCATCCAGCCAAGGAGCCAAGTACATCTCGAGCTACATTAAGGATTCATCAAGAATCTCGAGCACATTTGGGGAAATCGCGTGGAATACTTGGAGGATCTCCTAGGCGTTCACACCTAGCCGCCAGTGCAATTTGCAGTCGTCTCTCATACATTCGAGGTAAGTGGATCTTGCTTTTGGGCCTTTTGCCTTCTCATCCATCCATCTAGGCCATGTGGCAATCATCGGGAGTGTGAGAGATCCATCGAGATTGGGCTCGCCCTCCTCTTGTGGAATCATTTGGAGAATCATTTGGGATCGAATCCCACCATTCTAGGATAGTGACCTACCTTTTAGGATTGACCCAGCCCTTAGTGCACCACTTGTCCCAAACCTTAGCGCGTTCACATCCTTAACCAGTTCCAAACCCCTCAAGTGTCGCCATCAACCTTAGCCGATCTACATTTGTTGGTTTTTCCTTAGCCTCCCTTCCTAAACTCGAGGAAGGTAGCCTCCACGCGCCCTCCACCTAGCCATCTTTTATCCACATTTCTCGCCATTTTCCCCCTCACTCGTCCTTAGCCAGCCGCCACTCTTATTTGGCGCATTTCCCTTGCTTCATTTCCATTTCCATTTCCATTTCGTTCTAAGGCCCTACACCTACCCTTCCTAAATTATAGGAGTTGACTTTTGACCCTCGAGCCTACATTTGTTTGAACCTAGACTTGGACCCTTGAACCTAGCTCACCTAACCTACCTTGTGTCTGAATCTCAGCCCCATCCGAGCTTAGTCATAAGTTGACCCACCTAGCCCGAGGCTAGCCTAGTCAACCCGAGCCCATCTTGGTCCACCTCTTAGGCGGCTACAGCCTTAGCCCCCAAGGCAGCCCGTGAACATCATCAGAGCCTTGGTCATCTCGTATCTGGTGGATCCCAGCCAGCAGCCCACACCATCTCTCCCGGCCTTGTGCACGTCTTCAGCCCGACGCGTGGCCAGGTGGGCCGCGCCCGTCGCCCAACTCATTACCCCGCTCGGCCATTTGGACAGGGACTTCCCCTGCCCTGTAGCTGCAATACCCGAGGGTGGAATCTCTCCTCGTGGTCTTTGGGTATTCTTACGCCAAGCTAGCCTTGGCTGGTACTTCTCTAAACCCCCTATAGACTTGTGGGAGGAAGTATCTGCTTTTGTTCTTTGTTTTAGCCAGCTGCGGACCTCGTTGCACATTGAGGTACCTCTGAGGCACATTGCCAAGGACACGGCCTCGTGGCAACTAAGCTTCCTATGGGTGGGTGTGGTTTGTTCGTTTAGGTTTGCTTTGGTGGTTTGCTTGAGTGAGTTGTGAGTGATTTAATCATTGTATCGTGCACGCTTTGTAGTAGCCTCACATCTCTAGTTATTTGTAGTATGATTGGCTTTTGGGATTGGGTTAACCTCACCTATAAATCTTATACCTATTGGGATTTTCAGTCGGGGTTCCTGTTCGATGGGGTAGTGTCTCTGTATTTGATTTGTCTTAGGTTTAGTTCTACGCTGATCCAATGTGATCTTGCGGGTAGGCACGGCCGTCGGCGTGGAGTTTGGTCGACACCAGGTTAGATCCTACCAGGACCCGACCTAACACCTCCCTTGACATTGATCAACATGAACTCGATAGCACATGCTTCCAGCGCCGTCTGCTGCAATCTAAGAGGGATCATATTAGGTAGTTTGCTTATATATACTTTAGGTGATAGGTCCTCGTACATAGGGTTAACACCAAATTCACTTGGTCAACAATAAGTCTTTCATGGCTGCTCCTTGCTCGACCAACCTTAGTTTGTTGTTGTTCGTAGTCATCGGCCAGAATGGCCTGGAGGCCCATGCCACACAAGCCATCTTTGCCAGTTGCCTAGGTTCACCCAAGCTTGTATAGCCATGGATTGGCTAGCCTCGGCCCCACTTGGCTGGCCGTGGCCTGCACTTGCTCAATTGTCCAGGGCTAGTCTGGGCCGACTAGATCTAAGCCAACCAATGTCAGTTTCGGCCATGCCGTGCTGGCCAGACTTGGCACTTGTCTATCTCTTGCTTTGGCTTGGCCTCTTTACCATAGCCTCCAATATGCTTGGAACCACTCTCCATGCCATCGCATGGCCCATCCCGAGACTTGCTTGGCCGTTGCCATGGTATGCTGGCAAGCCCCTATGTTACGGGTTTTACAACCAAACTTAGCATTTGTTTATCATCTTCCTTGGCTTGGCCCTTCTTACCGAAGTCTTCAAACGTGTTTGAAGTTCTTCTCCTTGCTGTCGCATGGCCCATAACGACACTTGCATGGATTGTCGGTAAGCCTCCAATGTTCGGGGCTTAAAGGAGGGCACCGTATTTGAGTTCCTTTAATTGCCAGTCACACCTTAACATTTTGTTAATAGCCCTTTCATGCACCAAGTGAGAAGTTGTTAGGAGGAGTTGGTTTAATTTGGAGGTTGTCAGATGGACATGACTAATAACAAAGTGTTATATATAGGCACTGCCCACACCAGTCTATTAAAAGCTTCACTGCAATGAAGTTGAACATGTGTCCAGTAACATAGGAGGTGCACACATCAGGCCTAAGTCAGTGACTCATGTGCCCTTAACTAAAAAGTTTGGCTCACCAATTCGACGCGACAAAAAGGACACATTCTAGGTACACTGCCTTTGCATCAGGTGTATCCGAGAACAGCATATTGGTTAATGAATTGATGATGTGCAATATGTGTGTGTGTGAGAGAGAGAGAGAGAGTGTAGTGTAGGTGTGTGTCATTCACTATCTAGTCTCTTGTTATCTTAATGGTTTATTATCGAATTGCATATCAAGATGCTTGGTTCATACTCAGTGACAAACACTAGGTTTCCAGTGCACATTAAATAGGAATTTTCTTTTTCTCTGTTTTAGTGAATCTTTTGGAGAAAGAAGGTCAAAAGTCGAAACATACCAAATATTGAGTGATTCAAGTAAATACTGTGGATCAAAAGATGAAAATGCCTAAGAAAGAAAAAAGGAACCTTCCTATAATGACCACATTGTTAGAAGAATAAGAAAATTACTTTTCCACCGATGATAAAAATACACTTAAATAAATAGATTGCCGTCAACGCAAAGAAGAAAAGGCCGCTCGTGTTCTTAAAGTTGGGGGACTTATGTGGACAGCGCACGAGCTGAAAGCAGCCCATAGATAATCTAACATGTTGACAATAATATTCTTACCACCACTTTGCCTGATCGTTTGCTCATCTAAGGCTCGATGTAGACCTGGATTCTGCGTTGTACAACTTTGGATTCCTAACTAGAGAGCAAGGGATACTGGAGCCAGCTGGTACCATGGCCTTTACCCGCTTAGTGCCCTACACGTGGGTTCATGATATTTTCCATTAACCTTCTCTTGGATGCTTCAATTTTTTAATACCCATCCAATGCATTATTAGGTCGAACACTTTGAGTTTGAAGCACTAAAGTGATTGAAGACAAAAGTGCCATTGTTGCCGTCCCGTTACTTTAATCACTTTTCTTAAGCATTAACCACGACTCCAAACCCCAAGTCTACGTTTCATCTTATTTTATTCATGTTCTGCTCCCATACACTTCGTTATTAGAAAAAAAAAGATACAAATGTTGGCCATCACATGCATTTCCTTATACACAAAGATCAGCTACCTTGAACTTTTCACCCTCGACTGGTAATCAGCACTTAATTATCATGTTAAATCCAATCTCCAAACTTGATCCTTCGTCCTTCTCCTTAATTTCAATGAGGCCCACCATGACCATGATAGGACCATGGACACACCCTCCAAGAGCATGCCACATCTCTCTCAATGATTGAGCAGGGCAACAGGTTAGGTCCGATTGTCAACATTTTGTGCCAGGCCATTGATGTCCATTGCACTAGCATGGGTCAGAGTCCGTTTTTTGATGGGTTGCCCACATATATAACGCTCCACTTTCAAAGTTTAGTCCGTACCTAACGTTATGAAGACTTTTAGACTACTTAAAAAAAAGGAATATCATAAGTAATTAATTGTCTTGGTTCATAATTTTTCAGGATGAAAACTAAAACTGGGAGAGAGCAGGTTGGCCAAACAAGATCACGACAACATCCTCCTCAATAAATAATGACAATTGAAGCGATGAACTATGCAACTCTGATGACCTTGGGGCTCACCGAGGCGTTGGAAACAATAATCAAAGATGACGAACAATTATGATCTATTATTGCCTTGTCGACCTTCACAGAAAGGAATTATATAAATATGTAGGATTTTTAGAATATGATGGCTACAGATATGTGCACGCTGTTTGGTATTTCTAAATTATTTTTCTTTTTCCTGTAAACCTAACTATCTGCTTATAAAATAAGCAGAAGGTGTCCAAACATTAAGAAAAGACCGCAGATGTTTGATTTCTAAATAAGAATTTTTACGCTGACAAACCCAAGGCTGTTAAATATTAGTTAATTTAAACCCTTACAAATCGAATTTATACATCAACTTTTCATTTTTTTGGGGGGGAATCCAGTGGAATTGAACCTGTGTGAAATACCCAACCGCATCGTTGGTGACTTGCCGTGAGAATGCTTATGAGAGCCGTCCGATCTCGCTCAAACGGACGGCTCTCACGCTCGACATATAAATGCCTAAAATGCGGCTGGTCGAGCTTCTCCTCCCACCGTGAGCCTTCTCTCCGTCGCCGGCGACGCTCAGCTGTCGCCGTCGGAGCCTCGCCGTGAGCCTTCCGTCTCTCGCTCTCTTTATCTGTCTCACAGCAGGCGGTCTCCCCCCTTGCTCCACCGACTTCCCCTCTCGCCCAAACCGGATGCCTCTCACGCTTCCGCCACAGAGGGACGCCAGAGTGGATGGTATCGCCGTCATTGCTCGCCGCCGAAACCGCTACAAGCCCGAGCAGAAACCGGACGCAACCTCCCACCGCCCCATCTGCCTCAGGTGCCATCCCACTGTTTTTTTTTTGCTTAAGCTGCCTCCTCTTTCTCCCTTGGTTTCGAAACATATCCTTTCTTGATTCAATGCTACCGTTAATTGGGTTCTCTATTTTTGCAATGTTCAATGTGCCCCTCTAATTGGAGTGAAAGGATACATAATATATTCTTTCAGCATTGTTAGATAGTGAATCACTGCCAAATGTCACGCTCTTTAATTAGGCCATAATAGGATATTTATCGTTTATATATAATGCATATTTTTTGGTAGCTCCTGATTTTCATCATAGAAACTGTCACAATAGATTTTTTTTTGTGCTCAAGGTTAAAACTGTGTTTTTGTTCCTATTATGTTAAAATTGACGGCAGAGTTCTTTCCACGTAAAATTCTGTTTATGTACATTCAAAGGTAATTGATGGTGACCTTTCAGGACACGATTAGTGTACATCGATTTTTCACTGTTGAACAGAGCACAAACGGCCACATTGTTGCTTTTGAAGTTGAATAATTGCATCAATTTTTGTAACTGTATGGTTTTTTCTTATGCTTTTGTCTCCAATACTTCTTCGATTAAGTGCAAGTTCTAGATTGAACAAGCATCAACTAATACTCAAATTAAAAAGAACAGGAAAATAACAAATTTCAGTATGCAAGAAAAGACAATTATGGCAAAATGAAAGGAATAAATTATAAAAGATTATAAAAGTTGGAGGTCTTTTATGTAATGTCCAAATGTTATAGTCTCTGTAAGTTCATTCTTGCTCCTACAAGAAACGAACATGCTAAACAAAGTTTTGCTGCGAGAAACCTTGGAGGAAGTTCTGATGGATTCAAGTGGAGGATGGATGCTTTATGGAACCATAGAGGAAGTTCTGATGGTTTCAATTCAATGAGCAGATGAATTGTTGTTGTTGATTTTCAACTGAAAGCTGAATCATTTTATTAAGTTTTTTTCGTTCAATCATTTCCTGATGTACCGATCCGGATCCATCCATTTGCCGTTTCTTTATGTTCTTCCCCTAGAAGTCCGGCATAATACACATGTGATGCATACATATATGATGCTGAGGATGTACGTCTATCACACAGCAGCTTATGTTTTGGAAGTTCTCTAATTTTTTAGCACATAAGAAGTTCGTCCAGCAGATGTTCTATGTTCGAACAGATGATGCATGATTTGCCTGATCAAAAATCCTGTTTGCCTGCTATTCGTGTGACAATTGTAACCTATGTGGTTCGCCTTTTTAAGGAATTCAATTACATTGGGGAGGTCCCCTCAATGCCTCGTGGATATCAAAGGCGGCAGCCACAAAATCTCAACTCACATATGTGCTATCCTAATCCAATCACTCAAACAGACTACAGTTGATTGAGTTATCAACGGGTCACACACCATGAGGCCACTAAGCATGGAGCAAACAAGACTGTCTGCATGTGTCGGTGGTCTGTCCTGTCCTGCAAGGAATCATGCTCAACTTGGTCAAATGGCATCACAAGCAAGATGGACAGGACTTAAACCTGGCCTAAGAAAATGGAGGATTTGATTCTGTGAAGTGCAGTCACCAGATGGAATGGGCGGTATTGTCTCCTCTTCTCCACAATATGCCCATCAAGTTCAAGAGGTTGGCATTCTAGATTTCCATGAAGCAGCAATGGACATGTGACAGAAGTCCTTTTCCATGAGTGTCATCCAAGATGTTGGGTTCTTCTTCGTATTAAAAATGGTTATTGAAGAGCTCTATGCTATAAAGATGGAATTGGCCGGGCTGCTTGTGTTTGTTTCCAGTGCAGCTGCAGTTTCATAGTTCTTTAAAGTTGCGGATATGGTTTGCCTCCGGGTGCTCAAGAATGCAGTTACACATGATCCCCGAGTGCTTCATCCAGAATGATACGGAGGAGAAGCATTGGGCTGGCTTAGTTCACGTATCATCTGAATATGACTTGGCTCGTCTAACGGCAGTGAGTTTGAACAGTTTAATTCTGCTTGAGTTTTTTGAAACGCAAGTCCTGCTCATGTGTCCTGCTGATTATTTTTATTTTCTCCACTTACTGTTCAAAATTCTACATATGATCCTTTATTTGAGCACATGTAACCAAAACAGGTGATTAATCCAAAGAACTGCCCACCCTTTTTGGAACATATCTTACGCTAATTTAGTTACAATAGAGGATATTCCTGACATTTCAGTAAGGGCGTTTAGTAATTCAAGGCGATGAGACTGGTAGCTGACATAGTTGAAGCCTGAAGGGGTGTCTGTTTGGTAATAAGAGAAGGGCAGCTGCTCACAGAAAGTGTAGCAATCCTTAGAATATTTTTCTGAAAAAAGCATTCTTCGGGAAGTTTCAAACGCGTTAGTTTTCACATGCAATAGCTTGTAAGTGCATTTTTTTAGGAGGAAACATCACATGCATTTCTGATATATATCATGGTAATACTAATCAATAAAAAAGCAACATATTTTTTCTGCGCAACAAGTGGCAGTGGACGAACAAGATGTCCTTGGGATTTGGTATTTCCATAGCCCTGGACATGGCGGTGCATCAAGGCCCAAATCATAATGATTGCCGAGATATTTTAAGGGGTAAAGTTTGATGGATGCATCTAGACTAACTGCCTTCTAACAGCTACATCGTTGCAAATGCTCATAAAAGGGCCAAGGCATTTCCCTGCTCCTTTTTTCTCTTGGGACTTCAGAATTGGCTATCCATGTGACTTTTCTGATCCTTCTGTCTGTTGGTAAAGTTAAAAGAGAAAAAAAATAATTAAAAATTTGCAACAAATTTTAGTGTAGATGCTAACAAGTTATTTCGTTCTTGCTTTTGAATTTTTCTTGGTATTCGCAAGCAGTTTATTGGAGATATGAATAACGTTGGTACATTTTCGAAATTATGCTACGACTTGCTTTTCTGATGGCATGGCAGGATAACGCACATTACTCTCTTGGTTTGTTTCTCTTTTTCAAGCGACATTTATGTGACAGGGAACTGTAGTGGGACAGCAATCAATAAATTATGGGTAATGAATAGCTGCTGCCTACAGTTTGACACCCTACAACAATTAATATGCCTATGAGTTTACAATGATAGACCATATTTTTGCTTCGTTATGTTGACAAAGTTGTTGCCAATCTTGTTATATATTTTTTCACAAGAAAATGACAAAAATCAATTATTTACCCTCTTTAAATACCTTTGAAATGTTTTGAACATTTGGTACAAAAAACAAACACGCAGCAGCAATGAAAATCGTTTATATAGAAAGTTTATGTGAGTATGCGTGTGTCTGGGTGCCCCAATACATGGATCGGGGTGACCTTGATGAGAGAGGCCAGACGAGTTCAATGCTATTGTGTGCCAGATGTTGTCAGGCAAATTTGTAACACCAATTAATGGCACAATCACTTCCTTAGATAGCATTCTGTATAAAAGTTCACCATGTGATAGGCAGTTGCTCCATAGAGCACCGTTAATGTAAACTTATCAAGGGCTGCCTGATCACCTTTTCCATTTCTCATTTTTAATGCAGATACATAGAAGAAAGGATGCTATCCATGAGAACCCTCAACAGTTGAGATTCACAAATTTTTAATGTTTCACTATCGCCATATCCTGTAGGAAGAGAATTAAATATCCTTCCCCACAATAGAACACAAGCAACCTTGAATGAGCCATCAACTAAAGAGGAGGTTATTTCAATATCCCGACCTTCTTCTATCCTGATCTGCCTGGGCAACCTTGGTCTAGGTCTACCGCCCGATAGCGTCAACAACTGGAGCAAACCAGTCGTATTCAAAATTCATCCTCAAACTACTCTCTCACACTTCAGTCTTGATTACAGGCTTCAAAAGCGCTCCGTGCCCTGCTGCATTCCTAAAGCCCCAAATCCAAATGTAAATATGAAAACACAAAATCAAATAAGGAATATTATTTGCAAGGAAAGTGGTGCCAACCAGCACTGAAACCATGATGCCCTCTGCAGAGTGCCACTAGTCGCTACCATCGACCATTGTCACCCAGTGACCATCGGCCACCTCTCTCTCTCTCTCTCTCTCTCTCTCTCTCTCTCTCTCTCTCTTGGCTTCACGAGTTGCCCTGTCAAGCCGCTGATACATCACCAGGTTGTTGAACAGCACCACCATCGGTAAGATAGAAAATGTGTGTGTGTGTGTGTGTGTGTGTGTGTGTGTGTGTGTGTGTGTGTGAGAGAGAGAGAGAGAGGAAAATAACATTAAGATAAGTCCAACAAAAAAGTTGAACCTGAAAAAGAGATTACATCTAAAGATCAGCACTTAATTCTTGTAAGAAGTTGGAGGTACCACCATTTCTCATTAGGTCACAGAAAATTAACTAGACATCATACAAAATGGAAAATACCATGCGCTGAACTGAGATAGTCTTATTCCTATAAATTATATCGTTCCTGGAGTTCCAAATGACCCACCAATACGTAAACAACAAAATTCTACAAACGGTTTGCCATTTCTTTTTGTTTCTCATTCAAATTGATCCATGAAACAAGTCCCAAATTGTAGATATGTTTGTGACTTCAATAGGAGGCATAAACCAGGTAAACGCATAAAAATCTTGATACACTTGAGGACTCGCTGGCAGGTGAGTGGTAGTTTCATCGGCTCAACAACATAAAGGACGCCTAATCGGAATGTGAAAACCAGATCTTTTGAGGTTACTTTGAGACTGAATGTTGTCCAATATAATAAGTCATGCAAGAGTTTTGGATCGTCGAGTAAGACCCTAGCCCAAAGGAGATTATGAGGAAACCAATTGACACATAGAGGTTGAAGCAAGCTATATGAACGATGTATAGAAAAACACCCTGTCGACATCTCGTGCTCATGAAAAAAAATGCTCTATGAAATCCGTGTTCGAATTTCACTTAATGAAGGTAGATATCCATGATCCCATCAAATGAGATACTCTTCGTCTATTCGGGAGAGAAGAGAGACTATGTAAATTGTATTTGTGTCGCAGAGCCATCATACAAATTGAATTGGAGTCTTGGATAAATGCCCACCACTTTAGAATGAGAGAAATAATTTTTTTCTTGGGATTCCTAACCCTCCATGGGCAGAAGGCTGAGTAACATATTCTCAAGCCACAAGATGTTTTTTCTTCTCCATGCTTGTCCCACATCACAAAAGTCTCTTGAGAATATGATTGATCTCCTTTTGTACCTTGAGAGGGAGGGATAGCATGAATGCCAGATGGACCAAGAATGCACATTTCTGAATCTTGTCGTGCATACAGTTACATAAAGAAATTGGTTACAGCCTCCACTAGCTCCTATTGTTGATAAGTTATCCCTACAATGTGAAGATAAGTAATACGAGAAGCACGATATCTTTCAAAAATAGACTGATAAAAAAAAGAGTTTTTGTCATCATCTAGTGCCAACCAAGAAACACACGATCTTTGCTTCCATCGAACCTCATCACGAGATCTCCATTCAGCAATTAAGCTGGCAAGCTCATTGATTCTATCTTTAATCTCTGATTGCTTACTAAAAGAAGCTGGAAGTGTAATATTAGACAGCTGCGATAGTTCATACTCCCAAGACTTGATGTTATTAATTTAGCCACTTTATAATCAAGCAACCATAACCTTATATTAGATGGAGACTTTTGAGGTTCTTGCAAATATTAATGGTGATTCTTTCATGCAAGAAGGAGTTAAAGGAAGGACCCTCTGCCAACTGTTCTTGATGATATCTTTAAACTAGGGCTTGGTATTCCACCAACACTCATAAGAAGAGTCTCACTCTAAGAAAACCAGAGCTCCAAGGGAGAATGATGGTTCCATGGTCTGAAATAGAACACACATGGGAGGACACTGCTATGTTTAGGATGAGCTACAAAACATCTGGGCTGATAAGTACTTGGTCAATAACTCACAGGCAAGGGAACAGCCTGTAGATGGGTTCATGTTGACTGGTTGGCTTGACTCGCTAGTATGAAGGAGACAATCAAAACCCCTTGCAAGGATGTGGGGAAATTCTTAGGATGCCAAGATGCACGACAGATCGGCCCATAACAAGTGTTGGTTAGTTGATGTTGCTGACCCATAGATGAAGGAGAAAACCACGTATTGATAGAATACAACTGAGCCCGAAGAGATATGGAGAAAGACCCAATCTCGAATACCTCCGCTGGGATGCCCCTATGCCAAAGAATTAAAATCCCCTCTGTGACCCCAATAGCAAGCTTGAAGATAAAGTTGGTGCCCCTCCAAATGGAGTGCACGGTAGACATAGTAACACATTCAATTTTTGTTTCTCAAATAGCAACAAAGTGTGGTTGAAGCTGTCGAATATAATTTGCTAAGGACAAACTCTTCTTATAGGAGTTGAGTCCCCCAAATATTCCAAATCAAACACTTCATTGCAAATGGTCCACGTAAATTCGAGGTCGCCTAACATGCGAAGATCACCGAAGAGAGCTGTTTATCTGAGCTATTTCTTTGGTCCTTCTTAAATTGGCACACTCCATAAGTGAAAGAGTCAATTATTGCACTTGAGAAGAAGTAACAGACACTTGGAGGCAGTTAATGGCATCCATCAGGGGGCGACCGAGAATCTCTCGGAGGGAATCGGGAGAAGTAGAAATGCTAGGTGGATCCAATGCGGTATTGGAGTCTTCAGGAATAAAGTTGGCTGCATCTTGGGAGAGGTGAGATGACTGCAAACCATAAAATGATGACTGCACATAGGGTGTCTCCAGGAAAAGGTGTCGAGGAAGAAAAGATGATGAAACCCTTTTAGAAAAATCTAAAAAATGAGCAGTCAAAATTAAAACGTCGTCCCTCCAGTCAAACTGTATGCTGGGTTAGTATTATCTCATTTTTAAAAGACAACCTGGCAGTACTACAAATCCTCGTAATAATCCTCCTGTGACGTGAAGGAGAAGGAGTGCGTTTGCCATTGAGAAGAGAACGTCTTCTGGCATCAGGAGAGAAACTAGGTGACTGAGAAGATTAAAAGCACCAGACGACCTGCATGATCGTATGAGCCTTGACTGACTTGGAGCTAGGGGTAATAGTTGCCTAGGCACACACACCATCTCCAAAGAAACCCCACCTTGACGCCTTTAGCATGAGGCAGCTGGAGAAACGGTGGAATCAGCCAGTGCAAGGGCCGTCCGTTTGCACTTGTCCAATGGTGGCAACTGTGATGTGAGACGGCGTAGCTGTAAAGGGCTTGATGTAGCAGCCCGCCGATGCGTAAATCATCCACCAAAGACACAGGCGACGGGCTGCAAGAGCAGCTGATGGGAACCCAAATGTCTCCAACACCAAAAGCAGGTGTAACCTTTTGCAGATATTTGGGCGGGCAGAGAATACGGACCTGACTGAACGATACTTTTTTTTCTTCTTATTCTTTTGCTCCTTTTCATAACAATATGAAGGATATGATTTTCCACCTAAGGCCGGAACAACGAACAGGACGAAGGGAGAATGCATACCAACCACAATGAAAACAAATAAATTTCTTAGCAAAGTTTAAGGTGGCGCATGCCAAGCACCACCAATCTCTAAGTCTAGCAGCATGAATGAAACAAAGTTTCCATATAGAATGAAATGATGATTTCCATGGCAGCGAGGGTGCCTCCCACCCTTCTCCCGGATGAAAAAAGAAATAAGGGGGTTTAAGGGAAGCGATAACCCCATTATAAAGACAACACCTCGTGACAAATTCCACTAACAAATACATGAACATCTGCTTCTTTTAAAGCTCCCCTCCAAACACATCGACATCTGACAGTCGGAAAGGCAACAGAGTGGGAACCCCCATGTCCTCAACGTTGATGCCAGGCCCCAAGCATTCAGATCAACTGTGAGTTTCTGCAATGCATCCTTGTTGACGGAAGGAGAGCTAGAAGTGTAAACGCCCCAGAAGCAGTCAGAGCTGTATCGTGTTTTCATCAGATAGAGAAAATCATTTTCAAGCAGTGGCTTCTGCAGTCCGGTGACGATGGCTCAACTTCAGAGCAGTGAAGTGCAGTCCAACGACGGTGGAGACGCGAAACGTTGAGAGGTATCTACTTGGGCTGTGTCGAGAAAGAAGGGATCAGATCTCTTATCAAGATCGCAGACTACATTTTAGGTGGATAATAGATTGAGATAGAAATTTGTGTTATCATAATCTTGTTTCCCAAAAATCTTGTAAGCGATATCGTGATATCGTTTTGTGTACTATATATATTGCTCAAAGGAATCAGTAAAGATGAGTTCTCTCAAAATTCTTCTCTTCACGCCTCCTCGCCTCCTCTGTTTTTTCTTCACATGGTATCAGAGCATTACAGTTGAGAGGGGAACCATGAAAGGCAAAGAAGAGGCATAGCAATCCCACTTACCGTAAATCCTCTTCCTCTTCGTACGCAGCAGGCCTGCCCTCCGCGTCGGAATCCCCCTCCGATTCTACAGCAACGCGCCCATCATTCCTCGAAACCCCTGAATTTCTCCGTCGAAGCAAGAAGAGGACAGGGTCACCATCTCTCCGCCAAACCTGTGAAGTCACTGCCAAAGCCGAAGGTTTCACTTCCCAATCCCACTCAACCTCGTCGCAATGGCCCGCCAAGCCGTCTCCTCCGCGGGCGCATCCTGCTACACTCCCTAATGCGGGCGGATGGGTAGCCGCAGGACGGGTAGCCGCAGGACGGGTAGCCGCAGCGGCTTTTCTACAGATGGAAACTCCGGCGACCGCATCTCACGCAGAGGCCGTCCCTAGCCTTCTTCTCTTCCCACGCAACCGTTTTTCCCTTTGGCGCTAGAAGGATCTGAGGTTCAGAGGTTCGTGTTGTTTTTCCCTTGCACCTGTTTCTCTTCTGGATTGGGGATTTGAACGTCACCTAGAGACGCTTCCACTGCTCCACTGGTCGGAGGTTCCTTTACTCTGAGATCTTCTCGCTCGATAGCAAGAGGTTGGCTGCGAGAGGCGGTCTCCTTTAATCTCAGGACGGGCCAACGCAAGAGCAGAGTCGCCGTCCCGCGTGGGTCGGATGTACTCGATCGGTCTCCTCCCTTCTGACCTCTGAAACAGAGAAGCAGGGCGAACAGAGACTCTCGCACCCACCGNAACATTATCAGGTGATGACCGATTCTTTCTTTTTACATCATTCTGATAATCCCGGAAGTGTGTTGGTATCCCAAGCACTTAACGGAGACAATTATGCTATTTGGAGTAGAGCCATGATAATGGCATTGTCAGCCAAAAATAAATTAGGCTTCATAGATGGATCTATCAAAGAGCCAAACGAAGGAGATAAGAATCATGCTTTATGGGTTAGATGCAATAATATGATTCTTTCATGGATTTTAAATTCTATTAGCAAAGAAATTGCTGCTAGTATTGCTTATGCTACTTCTGCTCAAGATGTATGGGAAGATTTGAAAAGCAGGTTTACTCAGAGTTTAGCACCAAGAATATATCAACTGCAGAGTTCTATATGTCGACTTCAACAAGAGACTCTATCAGTCACTATGTACTATACAAAAATTAAAGCGTTATGGGATGAACTTAACTCTTATTCCCCTGTACCGTCTTGTTCATGTGGTGCTATGAGAATTTACTCAGATCATATTCAGAGAGAAAGAGTAATCCAATTCTTGATGGGGCTAAATGATTCGTATGGAGCAATTCGTGGTCAAATCTTACTGCTTGATCCCTTGCCTAACATCAACAAGGTTTATGCTTTAGTTCTACAGGAAGAAAAACAACGTGAAGCAAGATTCACATCGTCACAATCTGAGGCTGCTCTAGCCATCACTCGCAATTATAATAGGAAGACGGAAGCCTGTGATCAAGTCTTCAAGTTTAAACAAAATAGTGGAGGACGTCAGAACAGGCCCATGTGCAGCTACTGTCATGGTGTAGGGCATATAAAAGAAAAGTGCTATAAGCTAATCGGGTATCCTCCAGGGCATCGACTTTATAATCCCAATTTCAAGTCTTCCATGGTTGCAGCTGTAACACAAAACCAGAAAGTGGCTGACCTCCATACTACCAATGGTAATGGTAGTCAAGGTAACACGGGAATTGTGCCCTCTTTCACTATGGATGAGTACCAGAAACTCTTGTCACTCGTCAAAAATCAAACTGCCTCAATCAACTTCGCAGGTAATATCTCTTCATGTAATCTCAATTATAAACCTTGGATTATAGATTCCGGAGCAAGTCGACATATTTGTGCCGACAAGTCAATCCTCCAAAATCTGAAACCTTGTCATACACCCATAAACCTTCCAAATGGAAATGTAATCCCTGTTCATCAAACCGGTGACGTTCACTTATCGTCTTTCACCCTTGACAATACTTTGTGTGTTCCTTCCTTCAAAGTAAATTTGTTATCAGTTAGTCAACTAACAAAGACTCTAAACTGCTCAGTAACCTTTTTTCCCACACATTGTGTGTTGCAGGACCTGGCATCGAGGACGACGATTGGTCAGGGTGAAGAAAGAGGAGGACTATATGAATTCAAATCATTGGCGTCACCTACAAAATGCTTTGTCGTAACTTCATCTCAAGACCTATGGCATAGGCGGTTTGGTCATCTTTCACCGTCTCGACTTAGGCTAGTTAATTCTTATTTAGGGTTGAATTGCTACTTGAATAAAGATATTTGTTGTGATGCTTGTCATCGAGCAAAGCCAACTCGTTTGAAATTTGATTTAAGTGATATTTCTACCAAGAAGCCTTTTGAGTTAATTCATTGTGACATTTGGGGTCCATATTCACGGTCAACTCTTACTGGAGCACATTATTTTCTGAGTATTGTAGATGATTACACTCGTGTCACATGGATTTTTTTAATGAGACACAAACATGAAACATTATATCTTATGAAATTTTTTTTTGCCTTAATAAAAAATCAATTTGGTGTCACAATTCAAAATGTGAGATCTGATAATGGTACTGAGTTTTTTTCTCATGAAATACAATCTTTTTTCAATCAACAAGGTATCATTCACCAACATAGTTGTGTCGCCACACCACAACAAAACGGAGTGGTAGAACGCAAACATCGTCATCTTCTTGAAGTAGCAAGGGCCCTTCGTTTTGAAGCAAATTTACCAATTCAGTTTTGGGGCGAATGTGTTTTAACTGTCACCTATCTTATTAATCGTACTCCTACACCTACTTTGGGAGGCATAGCTCCATTTGAAAAATTGTTTAAAAAAAAACCGGTCTTTGCACATCTTCGTGTCTTTGGCTCTCTTTGCTATGCTACTAACAACAGCCACAACAAAGGGAAATTTGACACTAGAGTGCATAAATGCATCTTTATTGGTTATCCTGAAGCCCAGAAAGCATACAAAGTCTATGATTTAGAAAATAAGAGGTTTTTCACTAGTCGGGATGTTGTTTTCTATGAAAATATTTTTCCTTTCCACCAAGTCAAGGAGGAAGAAAGATTGACTGTTTTACCTATGCCAATAACTCAAGAAAGTATGATTGGCCCATTGGAAGAAGCATCCTTTGATAATGAAGCATCACCTACAGCTAAACCTAATGAAGACACAAACATGTCTGAAAGAAGTGAGACACTTGTTTCAACTCGTGATATACCCTTGCCTGAACCCCAAAACATCAATAGTGAAACCATGCAACCAGACCAAGTCTTGGAGTCTGAACCAACTGAACACCTTAGAAGATCATCTCGTCAAAAAAGACCAGCCACTTGAATGAAGGATTTTTATTGTTCTCTAATTTCGACACTCTTGGCCAACGACAACTCGATGGCAAGTTTTGTAAAAGGCACAAGGTATCCTCTTTCCAAGTTTACTTCTTTCCATCGTTTCTCTTCTAATCATTCCATTTTTTTAGCCTCTATAGCCTCCACTTCTGAACCAGAATCCTATGAAGAGGCAAGTAAAATTAAAGAGTGGCGAGATGCAATGGACTTAGAAATTAGTGCATTGCGGGACAATAAAACGTGGACCTTGACTACTCTACCAAAAGGTATCCAACCCATCGCTTGCAAATGGATATACAAAGTAAAATTTCGATTAGACGGATCCATTGAACGGTACAAGGCTCATTTGGTAGCAAAAGGTTTCTCACATAAAGAGGGACTAGATTACAATGAAACATTTGCGCCTGTAGCCAAAATGGTTACGGTTCGCACCCTTCTTTCAGTCGCTGCTGCAAAAGGTTGGTTATTATATCAAATGGATGTAAATAATGCCTTTCTTCATGGAGATCTGCTTGAGAAAGTATATATGCAGGTGCCGCAAGGATATGACCGTAAGGGGGAGAACTTAGTATGCAAGCTTCACAAATCTCTATACGGTCTGAAGCAATCTCCAAGAAATTGGTTTCACAAGTTGTCTACGGCACTTGAAGAATTTGGATTTATACAGTCCAAGGCTGATCACACACTATTTACTCTTAAACAAGGAGAAGTTTTTTTGGCCGTTCTAGTATATGTGGATGACTTGATCATTGCAGGTAATATGAAGGATTCTGTTGAAAAATTTAAGTCTTTCTTGTGTCAAAAATTTCGCATGAAAGACCTTGGTATTCTTAAATATTTTTTGGGACTAGAAATTGCTCGGTCATCCAAAGGAATATATGTTTCACAACAAAATTATGCGCTCAACATTATAAATGAGGTCGGACTATTAGGCGCTAAGCCAGTGGAAATTCCCATGGAACAGAAACATGGTCTAGATACTACTCAGAGTGAAGAAATGAAGGATCCCACAAAATATAGAAGACTGGTTGGACGTCTTATTTATTTGAGTATCACAAGACCAGATATACAGTTTGCCGTTCATGTACTAAGTCGTTTCATGCATACACCAAAGGAATCACATTTTCAGGCTGCTCTGAGACTTGTCAAATTTATTAAATTGAATCCAGGACAAGACATTCTATTGGGCAAAGAAAATAATTTTCAAGTAAGTGTTTTTTGTGATTCAGATTGGGTTGCTTGTCATGAAACACGAAGATCTGTCACTGGCTATTGTGTCCTTCTTGGAGCGGCTCTATCATGGAAAACAAAGAAACAATCTACTGTGTCTCGCTCTTCTGCGGAGGCAGAATACCGAGCAATGGCAAATGCTGTTTGTGAAGTAACATGGCTAAAATATTTATTATCTGACTTAGGAATTCAACACTCACAACCAGCAAATGTATACTGCGATAATCAGGCTGCAATGCATATTGCAGCAAATCCAGTTTTTCATGAGCGCACCAAGCATATTGACATAGATTGTCATGTAGTACGAGAAAAAATCAATCAAGGTGAAATCAGAACATGCTATGTTAGAAGCAAAGAGCAGCTAGCAGATCTTTTCACCAAAGCATTAGGCAAAGAGGCATTCAGACATTTGCTATCCAAACTAGGCGTCAAAAATCTGTACGCCTCAGTTTGAGGGGGAGTGTCAAGAAAGAAGGGATCAGATCTCTTATCAAGATCGCAGACTACATTTTAGGTGGATAATAGATTGAAATAGAAATTTGTGTTATCATAATCTTGTTTCCCAAAAATCTTGTAAGCGATATCGTGATATCGTTTTGTGTACTATATATATTGCTCAAAGGAATCAGTAAAGATGAGTTCTCTCAAAATTCTTCTCTTCACGCCTCCTCGCCTCCTCTGTTTTTTCTTCACAGGCTGAGCCTCCGAGAGAGAAACAGAGAGTGAGAGCGAGAGGAGAGAGTGTGCAGGTGAGAGTGATGGAGAGAGAGGCAGTCTGTTTGCGTGAAGTGTAGACGAGAGAGAGAGAGAGAGAGAGAGAGAGAGAGAGAGAGAGAGAGAGAGAGAGAACGGTCACTGGGTGATAACCTATACACATTGAATGATGTTGATAGGGTGGAACTAACTAATCCCGTTCTTCACCTCAAAAAATCCTATGCTTAATCATTTTTATTTGAGTGTAGGGTTAAACTTGAACTCAATCTTGACAAACCCGTGTAGGTAATAAATTAAACTTGCAACAAGCTCAAATAATCTATTTAGGTAAGAGGTTGAGATGTCATAACAAGCATGATTTTGTTTTCAAAATTTGGGCTACTTATTTTTAGCACTAAGCGCGGCATACACCGACTTAGTAACAAAGAAAGACATCTGTTATCACTCAAAAATTTTTCAAGAGACTGTACTCAATTTATTCAAACAAATTTCAATGATTTCAAGCATTTTAATAGTGATTTGGATATAATTTCGAACTTTCAGCTCAACCTCACCCCAAAAATGACTTCTAGATCCAAATCTAAATCTAAATCTTGACCCTAGATCCAAAACTGACCTTTAGATCCATTTCCAAATTAAAATCTCGACCCTAGATCCAAAAAAGACCTTTAGATCCATATCTGAATCCAAATACAGGGTTTAAATGCAAAATCCAACTTTAGATCCAAATAAAAGTCTGAGACCCAAAATTCACATTTTGATCTGAAACACAAAGCCAAAGTCTGCAATTGAACTCAACAAGTGAAATCAAGTCCGAATTAAGAAAATAGATCCAGAAAGCTGCTCTTAGGTCCAAATTAGATTTAAAACCAAACTTTAGATCCAAATCAAGAATTTCAACTCAAAATCCAAAGTCAAGGCCAAAATAACAATTTTCGACACTATCTAACAACCCGCAAATGTGCACAAACTTCCTCTTTTTTTTTTTTGTCACAAAATTTAAAAATATGTTTTACCCAAAACACTCATCTAACTCTTGACCTGAGCCATGGGCATCGATCATAATGCTTTAGCAATCAAGTAAACCCAACCTGACCCTATAGGAATGAATAATTTACTTTTAATCATATATAATCAATGCATTTATGCATTTACAATCACTTATAAAATTTATGAATGATCACAAACACCTCTCTAACTTTTAGAAAGATGAGATAGAGCTCTAATTAGGTAGTAACCGTACAGAGTAATATTTCAAACCTACAAGGTTTTTGGAGAACACTAAATTAATTTTAAAAGAAATTTTCAAAATATCAACATTGACTTTCAAAGATTTTTTAAATATTACTTGCAAAGTTTTTTTGATTTCAATGTCTCTTAAATCAAAATAGTTTTCTTCTCAAATGATACTTCAAAGTTTAATCATCTAAAATCTTTGAGATATTAAAAAGTAATTTGATAACTATACCATAGGGGAGAACAGACAAGACGTCCTATCCATCACACTACTATTTTGTCTATCCAATCAATGGTGTTCCATGTCCATTGTTTGATAGTTTTAAGAACGAATATGATGTTCTTTATGTCCAACATTTGTTTTACCTCTATACGTATTATTTGTCTTGTCCAACGTTTGTTTCTTAGAGTATCTTGTTCCATTATAAGAATACTCAAAGTAAGTGTTTGAATAGCCAAGATGAAGCAATAATTCTCTCTCTCTCTCTCTCTCTCTCTCTCTCTCTCTCTCTATATATATATATATATATATATATATATATATATATATATATATATATATATATATATAGAGAGAGAGAGAGAGAGAGAGAGAGAGAGAAAGAGATCATCAACATATAAAAAGATAATTTTCGCTATTTATACAAAAAAACAATTACACTGTTCATGAATGGTCAACTCTTCATAATTGCATGTATAAGTGTAAACAACCTTCTAGCTACTTCTCTATACTCTAAGTAGTGGTCTCCCCATTTCTATACTCTTTCTTTCTATAATAGTACTATACAATGGCTATCAAGAATCTGCTTATCATTTCTGTTCAGCTTATAAACTTGATTTGGGCCATGTATTTGCTTCCTATAACCATAAAAATTGAGCATTCTCATATTAATTTAACATTAGAAGGTGAAATATAGATAAAAAAGGGGAGGGGGAGAATAGCAAACCATCTAAAGTATATTTTTATCAAGTGTGAACAGTCTTCTACGGACTCCAACATATAAACAATTCCTATAAGAATACAATGATTTTTTGTATTATTCTTCAAATATGGCCAATATAAAGATGCCAAAAGCAGAGTTTTTCTCAAATTTTTGGTTGAGAAAACTGAAACAACGGCTTCAACCCATTTGCCAACTATAAACTCAACAAAGAACATTAAACATGACAAGCCCAAATAATTTCAAGCCAATCAATTGAAATGCCTATGGAAGTCACATTCACATCTTTAAATCCAACAGACAAATATTTACATAAAAACACCTCTTTAGAGGTCACATTCATATCATCAAATCCAACAGCCACACATTGGGAGCACTAGAATGTCAATGCAACAATTAAATAGTCCAGTGCCCTTAGGAAAAAATAAGCATTCTCAAGGACATCAAAAGTTATTGTAAGATCTCCACCAAACCATGATGGTTAGGTCTACATCATTAAATCCAACAATACACTATCACCACTACAAACTTACAAAGTCAACCGAATAACCAAATACTACATAACCCTAGTTACACAGATTTTGCTAAGCTATTGCAAGAAAATTAGATACTTCAACCAGTAGGATTATAAGACAGAAACCTTCCAGACCTTCTCACCAATCGACTAAACCCAAAACCAGATCAAGCTCATGCTGATTATCTATACGAATGGAACATAAACTTAAACTTGAATTAATAGGAGCCTCCTAGCTAAAACCTGCTTGTCGATCCAAAAAACCTAAAAAGTACAAGGGATCTTCTTCAAGAATGTGATTTTTCTTGTCAAATAAAGCTCATAGAAGTATAACTCTAGAAACATATGACCACCATGGAAAAGCTCAAACCAATTTGTAAGTATGCAAGACATTTGCTACAACATCCGTCTGTAGCCCTAAACTTGTAACTGCAGTCACTAAAAGGATTTCCATCTCTCTAGCATTTAATCAATGGGTGGGATGCACTCTCTCTGTCATAAGTGAAATCAAGTATCATGTTGCTTGCAACTGTTTCTTGTTTAGTTGCAATCAAGAAGATTTCACCCAAATATGATGGAGAGGGAGGGTCTTCGACAACATAGAAGGTTTCCCCAAATCTAACCTAAGAACAATGTAGAAGGGGCTTCAGTAAAGCACATTGCATACGACGTTCGAATAATATGTCAAGAGTCACCACCGACTCAAGTATCATCACCGACTCACACGAACCATCTTGAGCCTTCTCTCTTTAAGTCGGTGGCTACTAAAAGTGATAATAAAAAATTAAAACAAAAATTAATGAGAAGTTGGTGGAAGCATCCACCACCGACTTCCTCTCCCTATAAATAGGGACGTTGGGCCGTTTTGAGGGTGTGTAAAAAAATTAAGTTGAGTGCTTTTGGTTGTGGGTTGAGTGTGCTCCATTTGTGAGCTTGTGAGTGTTAGCTCATGTGAGTTTGTGAGTGTTAGCTCGTGTGTTCACTTCGTGCGTGTTCACTTCGTGACCTCGAGTACTGCAGTTTCAAATGTGTTGCAAGGGCATTGGGGTTTTATCTCACTGCGTGAGCTGAGCTGAGTTTTCTTGAGCCCTCTTTTGTAATATCCAGTTTGATGAATAAATAGTTTACTTTTTCAAGTATACTTTGTCAAGTTATTATTGAGTATCATTTTGGACGTTGAGATTCTGCTGAATTTTTTTTCACATAAATTCGAGTTTGGATCCAAGTTATATTGAGGACCCGCCTTACGTTTTCCAACATGAGAGAGAGAGAGAGAGAGAGAGAGAGAGAGAGAGAGAGAGAGAGAGAGAGAGAGAGAGGAAGTCGGGAAGCAAAGATCGGCCTCTCACCTGGACGGGATGTTGAATAGTCAGTTGGAACCAACGAAGGAAGCCGGTTCGCAGCTGAGAGCCGGAACACTGGTGAACACGTTGCCAGGACACCATTGATAAGGTTGACGGAAAGCATAGACGTCGAAATGGAAGACAAACAGAGAAAGCTATGGGTGCAGGGGAGAGAGAGCGAGAGGGAGTGGGAGAGAGACTTTGTCAAGAGCATGTCCCAAGTGATAATTTCGTGGGTAACCATGAAACAGCACGGAATGGAGGAAGAATATATAGCCCATGTTCCAGTGTCCCTTTTGTCCATGTTGTTATGTGTTCGATGTTTGTGTTAGAATTTCATAAAACGGAACAAGCCTGTCCGTTCTTTTGCAAGGGACACCTATCAAACCACCCCTAATTTTCAAATTTATTGTTAAGCACTACACCACATTTAGGGTGAAGAAGATATTTAAGTAGAAAGAAATGTATCAAGAATAAACATAACCTTTAAATTAGTTGCCTATGGTAAAGGTGCCAAAAATGGCTAATCCCCGTATCGACAGGTGAGTCCCCTTTTCTTATAACTAATTTTTCTGAAACACTACAAAAACCAAAATAAATTCTAGAATGCAAACAACCCCTTAATCGGTTTCACATCTTGCTATTCCTAATTGACAACTCTACCCATAGGCTGGCTGAGACCTACTAGGCAGTCTCCGGCTGAGGCTGAGCACTGCCTAGCTGGGCCAGCTATGACTGAGTGTTGCCTAACCTACCTAGGTCTCGATCGAGACCAATCCGGCAAGCTTTGGTCATAGCCGAGCCACGTCTAGCCACCCTCGCTACGTCGGCCTATCCCATCCTCAGTCAAGCCAATCTTGTCTAGTTTCAGCCATAGCTGAGCTACACGTAGCCAGTCCCAGCCTCGGCCAAGCCCGGCTCGGCTAGCTATGGCCACAACTGAGCCATGCCCAGCCTCAGCCGAGCTCACTCAACTCGGTGAGTGTTGGCCATAGCCAAGCCATGCCCAGCAAATCCGAGACTCCATCAAGGCTGGCCCAGAGAGTGTAGGCCATAGCGGAGCCACGGTCAGCCAGTCTCGGCCTCGGTCGAGCCTGACCTGACCTGACCAGCTGCCCGAGCAGTCTCAGCCTCAGTCGAGCCGGCCAGCCCATTGTGGCCACCACCAAGCTACACCTAGTCTTGGTCGAACCTACCCTGGCCAGTGCCAGGTTTCGCTGAACCCTGCCCGGCCAGCCTCAACCCTCAGCCATTGTCCGCCTGACCAGTACATGGCCTAGCCACATTTACCAGTCGGCCTTCTTCCTCCAAAGCAACTTTCTCTCTCTCTTTTTCCTTCTTCTCATGTTTGCTTTGGCTGATATAGCACTTGCATATCGAATGAGAGTGCATTTTAGATAGTGGGTAGGCTGTTTTGTATCTGGGTAACTCTTTGGTCCAGGGTTGTCGAGATGGGATGAACTTGTACATACTTGATTGACGTCGAGTGCAACTAGCGATCATAGGAAAGTTTGCACCACCGAACCCTCCCTTGAGTTTCTATGATATTTTAGATAGCGGGTAGGTTGTCTTGTATCAAGTAACCCTTTGCTCCAGCCAGGGTTGTTCGGATGGGATGATATTCTACTTACTTGATTGAGGTCGAGTGCAACTCGGGATCGTAGAATAGAATAAGTTCGCACCACCGACCAACTCTCTCCTTTTTGAGTTTTTGTCAAGGCAATCAGGGGCGGAGGGAGGGGAGGGCCCGCCTAGGCCCTGACCCTCCCCTAAGTAGCTGAAAAAAAAAATTACATTAAAAAAATAAAAAAAATTAGTTGTTCAATGTATTTTTTTATTTAGATTCATTTTGACCCTACCCAAGTTTGAGGTTGTATTTTTTGGCCCGTCCCTAAACGAAATCCTGGCTCTGTCCCTGAAAGCAATGTACATAAAGAGAGACAGATCGATCCCGACATATGCTACGTAGAGGGAAATTGATAATAAGCATGAAAAGCAGTCTTTCCTTTCCATCCAAACACCATTTTACATGAGACCGATTTCCTGCAAGGGTAAAAAATGTAAAATGAAAAAAAATTACCTTTCAACTAAAAACATACATTTTTTTTTAATTGACCAAAACTGTCTCTATTAAAAAAGGGAATATTGGGGTGCGGGTGGACCCTCTAAACTTCCTACTCTTAAGAATAATGGTATGGTTAGGATATTATGCTCGTCCACATCACATAAGAGAGAGAGTGAGAGAGATAGTTAAATGTTAAAATGAAGCATGAATTGATAGAGAAAATTTGGCTTAAATTGTTTAATTTATCTATGAAAGTTTATAGAATCAAATGAAATTTTTAATGAATCTAGTTATGGTTTTCCCACTCTTTTGATTATCAAAGTATCCCAAAATACAAAAAATATCGTTAAGTATTGGAAAAAATTGAATTTCAGTTGTACAAAGTCATAAAAAAGAAAGTCACCAAGGATTCCCTCTCCCAGCTTTAATTGTAGCTCCCTCTCTCGTGTTAATAGAATGTATCTCTCAAGTGTTTAGGTCGTTATATTGCACTCCCCGAGAGAGAGAGAGAGAGAGAGAGAGAGAGAGAGAGAGAGAGAGAGAGAGATACTCCGCCCTATAAGCAAGTTGTTTTTGAAACAACTGTGTGCATCTAGAAGAGTTGAGATCTGGGTGGCATGCATCGGGGCTGCATGTGTGATAGGCCGAAACATCAGATGATCACCTACGTCATATATATTACGTCATATATACTGAATGGTATCCGCTCATTTATGAGGGTCATCCGATCTATCCATATGGATTATTAGAGGAACAAGCAACGAATACTTTCATCTAGTATTAGTGATTGATGGATCGAGCAGCTTTCCTGAGTGAGTTGTGCGACTCTCTCTCTCTCTCTCTCTCTCTCTCTCTCTCTATATATATATATATATATATAGCTTTCCTGAGTGAGTTGTGCGACTCTCTCTCTCTCTCTCTCTCTCTCTCTATATATATATATATATATATATATATATATATATATATATATATATATATATAAGAACATTCAATTTTATCACATGGTAGGTATTGGTGAATGACTAGAATTTAAAAATTTGTCGTTAAAAAAATTATCAATATATTGGCATTAGCAACGGCATATGGTGCGATTATAATTTACGGTAGCTTTAGCAATAATTTATAATTTTTTTAGTAGTGAATTTTAACCTTCTGGCACACGGGAATATTAACTTTTTCCATATATTATAATGCCATGGTGCATAATTACGTTATGAGTTCCTATCGTAGGATTAAATGATAATATAACAAATTATGAAAAAAGCATTTAAATATCCAAATTAAAAATCTTAGTAAAGCACACTATTTGAATTTGGATCATATAGTTCTAATATGGAAATTAAATATATTAAAAGTCAAAACTTCATGGTACAAAAAAAAAAAAAATCATGATTCGTGTTTATGAGCCCAACAAATTAAAAGAATGCAGAGCTTTGGAACTATTTTATTGGAGGTTTTCCCTCTTTGCAAATGCCCTAGTGGATTTCCTTCAATGAAATTTGTATATAACTAAAAGTTTTGTCTCCCTTGCTTTGAAAAGAGAAAATGCATGAGATCCATGTTGTTCGTTAGGGGCTATATGAAAGCAGCCCAATATCTGTGTTTGGCCATAAAAGGGAGGGCATCTTAGCCTGCCTCTTCCTTTGGACAGTCACCCCTGTACGTGGACCTGCTAAGGTCCATGTCCTTGTGTTGATGAGGAGCGGGGAGGGGTAGGATGCGCTTTTTCTGATGGCATAACATATAATCTGCGATTTGTTGCTTTCCTTAGTTTAAACAAGAAATGGCACGATAGACAGAATAGAATATGTGCCCAGGCTTTTTAAGCCTGCTTTTAATGTAAATAAATCATTTTTAAGCATCTCAACATTGTTAAATCAAGCATCTGCTACCAAGATCAGACAAACAAGAATGCATGCTGATAAGTTCCCTCTCCTCCCTCTTTATTCACATATATGTTCAGGGTCTTAATATACTGGTTCCACCCCATTGGCAAAGGGGCTGATCTCCACGCTACTCAAAGCTGCAAACCAATCATTGGCTCAAGCCAGTACGCCAACCACTCTGGAGACACACCTGCTGTGTGTGTGCAATTGCCCATACAAAATTTGCTTTATTTATAAATATAGACTTCACTAGTTTTTACATACGAGTGCCCCTCTAAGTTTGAAAATTAAAGTAAGGGTATCCCTTAACCAGCTCTGATACTGCCAACACATATTCACATTGAACCTTTTGTAGTTACTCACATTAATGATTTCCTTTCCGGCTTCTCTTCCTTACAAACATTTCATAGCTATATTCTACCAAGAGATTCTTAGCATTTATCAGTTTTTATTTTAACTTCTATATCTACAAGTTGTGACAGGGACACTGCTTTCTCTTAATCCCTAAATTTGTTTGCTGCATTACAGATGTACATATGAATGTGAAGATTACTTTATATTTTTGGAAAACATTCTTATCTTTGCATTAATTATGCGGGCTTCTCATGTCATTTATGTGAATGACAATGTTGTTGCCAAAATTAATGATTCCCCTTTGTTGTAAGGTATGCCATGATCTTATATATTCTTAAACAAGAGAAAGGTCTTTATTTCATAACGACAATAAATTTCCTACCAAGGTGTCTTTTATTTTACATTACTAATTAAACTTTAAGAAATATCACTTAGTGTAACATGCTGAAGAAAACTATCAAGCAAATATCTTTGGTAAATCATGCGAGCAGTATGAAGAGAAAATCAAAGATAATGGCACATACACGGCCTAAATATTGTTATCAAAAACTCATGTAACTTCTCTTACTACTCAGTGATGCGTAATATATATGATACTACACATATCAGAACGATCAAGCTTTAGAAATGCAAATATTTCATGTTCAGAGCTAACTAAATAAAATATATATATATATTCAAAATCTGGGAACATTACATATGGTGTAAAAAGAAAATGCCAAAACACGCTTATATCAGTTTAGCTTCTTCTGGGATTGCCGAGTAGCGTGATGTAGAATGTCAGTTGGTTGTAAGGGCCTCAAAATTAGTGTCACCAGCCATATTGCAGGACGGTGGAATGGAGAAAGACCTAGTTAACGTGGTCCCTACTCTGCACTGCGCACCACTTGCAAAGGCAGTAATAAATTTTAGAAACTGCCAAGTACTCTTCTTCACCTGTGAGCAAAATGAGCAGTGCCTTCTTGGATACACTAAATCTCTTTCAACATAACGTCAGTCTTTCAATGCCTTGGCATTGTCAGCATTAGAGGGCTTAGGGGCCATTTGGCAATCGCAACAAGTTGTTACTGTTTCATGAATCTGCTTAAGAAAAGGAAAATATTTAAGTATCAAGTTGACGAAGCAGCAAGTTGGGTACAATTCAGTTTTTATTAGAAAACATCGAGTAGTAGGGAACGAAAACAGCAAGTTATGCCTTATATCATCACAAAAGTGGAGTGGAGGTGCTTTGCTCCATACCAAAATGTTTGGAAATCTTGTTCTGATTTTTCAGTTGGTAGAAATTAGAGGTAGGCATGGCCTGATTTGCAGTCGGACCCAATTGGCCCGAACGCCATTTTGACAGCTTGAGCTCAGCCTCGACCGGTTTTGTTATATATATATACATTATAAAAAATATGTTTATAATTAACACTTTTTACTGGCCTAGTGGTCAATTGCCCACACCTCACCGTCCTCATGGAATCCACTGCCATGCAACAACCCTTAGTCCTTCCCTCAGTTGTTTCTGTTCGCCTTGGTTAAAGTGTCACCGAGGGAAGGAGGTTGTTGAAGCTTCCGTCAAGGACTCGAGGCCCGTCCTAGTACGACACTCTCTAATTTGACTTTTAATGTCAGGTTGTCCAAGTTTCTTGAACTTAGGGTTGCAATTATTTTAGGGAGATTAGGAAGATCAAGTATCTCATGCTCCGCTTTCCTCAACCAAACATAAGACAAAATGTCTGAAAAACGTAGATTATCGATCCCTTTGACTCAGTAGAGGTACAAGAAAAACGTCTTCACCTGTCACTTTTCAAAAATCCTCAAGAATTTTTTGTTTTTAACAACTCAGAAAAACAATTAACCTTCATCCCATCTCATTACCAAAAAAGCGACGAGTCTTGACTACCATTCCAGCTGACTCATGATATGAACTACAAAAGCACTGCTCCTCCAAATTTAAATAAATAAAGAGATATCAACAAAATTTTACTTCAAGTCTAAATTGTAACATTATTGGGGAAAATTAAAGTCATCACCTCAATGCTTTCCTTATCAAATGTTGTTTGACAGAAGCAATAGGGGACCTATTCTTTTGTGAAAAATGCAGCACACGAGCTGAGCTGAGCTGAGCTCAAGTTGGGCCAGCTTGAGCTCAACTCAACTCAAAAAGCTGGAGCTCAAAGTCGAGTCAAACTTGATAGAATAAGCTCGAGTTTGACTTGACAATACAATGTCCAGCTTGAATTCGACAATAAAACTTGGAGCTCGAACTCGTTTATGTCAAACATGTTTCGATTTTTTTGACTCATTAACTCCTTTAACTCATTTAGTTGATACCCATTTAACTATTCTTTCATTATAGTTCAACATTTATTATGTAAGTCGAGAGAAGACTAGTTTTGACAAATGAGTTCTTGTCTAGCTTAAGTTGGCTCGACTCGTTGTGCAGTCTTAATATTTGTAAGGGCAGCTGAAATATTTGTTTTTTCAAAAACATGAGACAAACGTTCAAGGGCTTGCAATGAGTGGGATATTCACAGCAGCATCAAAAACCAACTTAACTAAACCTATGTCAAACCCTTGGTCTTGACCATTACAATCAATACAATTAAGCAGTATTTCACCCGCCCCAAGCTCCTCAACAGCTTTGGCGAGCTCGTGACCTAAGTGGACGATCCTCTCCATCACCAACCTGCCAAAAGCTATGGACATTCAACTTTGGGCTCTCCGTTCCCTCCACAAGCACGGTTTTTCTTAATTGCCATTTTCGTCGTTGAGAAGGGCGAGATCTAGTAGCACTCTGTGCAGCCAGGCTTTGACGATGGAGGGAGAGCGGCGAACCGGTTTCGTCGTCCAATGAATGCGAAACTGGGCGTCCGAGTCGGGATCTGACGCGGAAACTGTGAATGGAAAGACGGAAGGGATCTCACAGGCCATGTCGCCGTTCCTTCTTCCCCTCCTTCCATTTCGATTTTTATGGCAACCACTGTTCCGACCCTTGGAACTTCCCAATTCCCATCGGAGCCTCTCTCCGCAGTGCTGATTGGCGTCTTCTCGAATTGGGCAGCCGGCATTTCGCTCGCAGGCGGTAGAAAACTGTGGCCGTCTTTTGATCCTCCTCTGATGAGAAGGGAGTGAGTCTCGGTATTCTGTGGAAAAGGAGAAGATGGAGTTGTTTGCTGGGGAGGAGCCACCACCATTATCGATGTGTGAGCCGAAGACGGTGAGAAACCTCTCGTCCTCCTCCTCCTCCTTCGTCTCGGCTAAACAGTCACCCTTCTTCTCGCCCCGCACCCCCCCCTCCATCAAATCATCGTCGTCGGTCGCAGCTGAGCCGACTCCCAGCTCCGTTTCGGCCCGCCTCTTTGGATCAGGATCCACCGGCGTCGGTCACCTTGGCGGAGAGCGATTGGCTTCCCAGTCACGGGATTCCAGCGACGCCTCCCTGCTGAAACGGGTCGTCGAAGGTCTTAGAGAACGACATGAAACGAGAAAAGAAGACAGATCATCGCAAGTCGACCTCCCCAACTCAGTGCTGTCGCTTGATTCGGCGGAAAAGTGCCCGTCCGAGAGCTGCTCGTTGATCTGCAGCGACGAGGGGAGTGATCACCGGCCAATGAGGCGCGAGGCAAGTGCTCTGCGATCGTTGAAGCATCGACGAATCAGGCGAAAACGGTTGAGCGGTGGTGGTGGTGGTGGAGGTGGCGGCGGTGGCGGAGGGAGCTCTATCAGGACTAGCGAGAGCTCCTACCGTGGTTGCTCAACCTCTTTGTCGTCGTCGGCGGGGATGAGGAGTTGCGATGTATACATTGGGACTCACGGGAGGAAGCCTTTGTTGCTGAGGTTCACCAAGTGGTTGCGCTCCGCCCTGGAGTCTGAGGGGATCGCCTGCTTTGCCGCCGATCGCGCCCGATACCGGAACTCCCGGAGCCACGACATCGCGGAGAGGGTGATAAACTCGGCGACCTTTGGAATCGTGATCATCACGAAGAAATCCTTCTCGAATCCATATACCATCGACGAGCTCAAGATCTTTCTAGGTAGGAAGAATTTGATTCCCATTTACTTTGATCTCGGGCCAGACGATTGCATCACTAGGGACATCATAGAAAGGAGGGGAGAATTGTGGGAGAAGCATGGTGGGGAGCTATGGGTTCTGTACGATGGGGTCGAGAAGGAATGGAGGGAGGCAGTGGATGGTCTGTCCAGAGTGGAGGGATCGAAGTTGGACGCACATTTGGGGCATTGGCGAGATAGCATTTCGAGCACAGTGAATCTTATCGGCCTGAGGCTTGGCCGGAGGAGCGTCGCCGAGCGCGAGAAAACGAGGAAGGACAGGCTAGAAAAGGAGGAATTCCCATTCCCCAGGAATGATAATTTTGTGGGGAGAAGGAGGGAGCTCCTTGAGCTGGAGCTTATGCTGTTTGGAGATGTCAATGGCGATGGAGAAGGGGAGTACTTTAATTTGAAAACTAAGAACAGGAGGAAGAATGTGACCGTTAGCAGGAGGAAGAGAGGGGAAGAAGACAATGATGTGGGTGAGGAATCACAGAGAGAAGGGAGGAGAGAGAACAAGAAGGGAAAAGAGCAAGTAGTGTGGAAAGAATCAGAGAAGGAGATCGAAATGCAGAGATGTGGGAGTCCACAAGATCAACATAAGCCGTCGAGGAACAATCATGGGCCAAGGTATTCAAGAAGTCGAAGTTATAACGGTGTACTGTATGGTAAAGGTGTAGCTTGTGTCTCCGGGGAGTCAGGCATTGGTAAAACTGAACTGTTGTTAGAGTATGCATACAGGTACGCACAGAGGTATAAGTTAGTGTTGTGGGTAGGAGGGGAATCAAGATTCTTTAGGCAGAACTATTTGAATTTGTGCTCTTTGTTGGGCCTTGATGTGGGCACTGAGACTCAAGTTGGCCCTGGAAAATATAGGACAAGGAGTTTTGAGGAGCAGGAGGCCTTGGCCTTTCAAAGGGTAAGGAGGGAACTCATTAGAGACATTCCATACTTGCTGGTGATCGACAACTTGGAAAGTGAGAAGGATTGGTGGGATGCTGTTAACATCATGGAGCTCTTGCCACGCTTTGGAGGAGCAACCCATGTTTTGATCTCAACACGCCTTCCTCGAGTTATGAATCTTGAACCACTGAAGCTGTCTTATTTGTCTAGCTCAGAGGCCATGTCTTTGGTTACAGGAGATGCAGAGTATCCTGTCACTGAGCTTGATGCACTTAGAACTATAGAAGAGAAGCTGGATAGGCTTCCTCTGGGGCTTCGGCTTGTTGGGTCAATTCTTTCTGAATCAGAGCTGCCTGTTACTGCCACATGGCTTCTTGATACTATTAATAGGATGCCTCTTAAGGATCTTTTATTTGAGGAGAAGGAGGATCCAGTCTTGCTATATCACCCTTCTCTTATGCAGCTCTTGGATGTTTGCTTCTCCATTTTTGATCATGAGGAGGGGCCTGAAAAATTGGCCACAAGTATTGTGTGGGTAAGTGGCTGGTTTGCTCCATCTGCCATCCCAGTGCCACTATTGGCACAAGCAGTGGATAAGTTACTGGGCAAACACTCCATATTCAGGTCATGGAAGAAATGTTTCTGTGCAATTACTGGTTGCTGTAGAACTTCCCATATTCAGAGATCTGTAGCAGAAGCAGCAGCAATGCTGGTAAGATTTGGAATTGCAAGGTGTAGCAGTAAGCAAGGGTGGATCTATTTCCACGACATCATCAAGCAGTATGCTCGGAAGAGGGGTGGCAGTAGTGCTGCACATGCAATGGTCTGCAGTGTTAGTATCAGAGGTACCATCACTTGGCATGCTGATCATTTGTGGGCAGCATGCTTTCTACTCTTTGGAGTTGGGAATGATCCAATAATTGTTGAATTGAAGGTTCCTGAATTGATGGCCTTTATAAGAAGAGTAGCTTTGCCCCTTGCTGTTTATACATTCAACACATTCTCCAGGTGCCATGCTGCAGTGGAGCTCCTATATCTTTGTACTCGTGCATTGGAGGCTGCAGAAGAATCTTTGGTTTCGAAGGTTGAGAAGTGGCTCGAGAAATCCTTTTGCTGGGGAAGGTCAGTGCAATCAGAGACACAATTAAATGCCAACTTATGGCATGAAATGACACTTTTGAAAGCTACGCTACTAGAAACAAGGGCCAAACTGATGCTTAAGAGTGGAATGTACGATATAGGAGAGGATCTCTGCCGGTCTGCTTTAAGTATGAGAACTGTAGTTTGTGGCCTAAATCATCCTGATACAATATCTCTGCGGGAGATGTTGGCTAAGCTCATAAGGTTTCATATAAGCACCCAAAACAGCTAACCTCAGGAGTGGTTGTTTAAGAAGAGAGGCAATTCTTTTGGCCTTGTGCCATGATCTCATAAATATTTTCAGATAAATGTTTCCAAGTTTTTATGTGCATTAAATAGATCTTTAATTTTCACCATCGTGCTTTATACCATAATTGATGAATGAAATACCATTCTTTCTTTTAAGCTTTTTGTTTTATCTTTATGTGTGCCTGGAAGAACCATTTTGTTTGTGAGCAAGAGCCAATTTTGTTTTACTGATGGACTATTCTATTCCCACCAGAAAAGGTTTAGTGCAATGCAAAGCTAATGAATCCTGTGGGTAGGTTGGGCTGCCATGTGGTACCATGCTGGATCATCCTCTCATTCGATGTCCCTTCAGAATTTTCCACAGTGCAGCAAAAAATTAACCAGCTTTATCATGCTCCTACTTTGATAATGTTGAAGAATTACCGAGGTGCCAAAAAATGTATTTTAAATGAGCAGTATCGATCAGATAAGTGGAATTTTTTTTTCAATACTAAAAGAATCACAGGAAGTTGAACTTCAAAGAAAGACAAAACTGTGATCTAAGATGCTTCACTTCTCTTTGGATTGATACTCAATCTCACAAATTCATAGTATTTGAGGATATCTTTGTTTCTGCCTTTTATTCATGTATGGCCTTATGATACTGCTCTTGCTGAAGAGCATTTGATTCATGGACGATTATTCTCATTCGTGTTAATTTTTTATAATTTGTAACTTTGTTGCATGATTGAGTTCATCTTATTGTTTTCTACTTTGTCCTGCTGCTTGCTTTTGCTTTGTCATAGTGGTTGAGATAGTCCGTGGATGCATCTCTGTTTGGTCTTGTTTTCAACCACCTTCTAGGTGATGTAGAATTAACTCTTTCATCCATCAAAATTCGCAGATTTTGTGGTTCACCATGTACCATTTTGTTATTATAATGCCTCCAGGGTCCTCAGCTAAAATCGTCAGCTAGGTTGTCAAAGTTGGTAATCGGTCACAGATTGGTGAAGACATTATATATATATATATATGACTACTAGATGGTTGCTCTGTCTGGAACGCATTTAAAATTTGTATACACTTTTCCGATTGAAGATGGAACAGTATGCCTTTTGGCAATTGCTAATGTTCCATCTGGATGATGCTAAAATCATGTTATCTACCTGGTTTTAAATTGTCACAATATTGCATTTTATTAAAAAAAACACGATAAATACATTAAATCTAATTTAGCCGTATAAAACGTCAATAAAACGAGTATTTTACAAAAAGACGTCAGAAAAATAAAAAATGCAAAAAATACGCATTTTTTTTGCATTTTTTTACTGGATGTTAGATTTTTTTAAGTATTCAGCCAAACCGTTATTAAATCAGAGAGAGAGGTGATTAACCAGAAAATTAAGCATAATAAAGAAGAGAGAGTGCTGAAAGGTGCATGTAGTAATGAAGATTAATTATGTAATAAAGAGGAGAGGGAGTTGGTTTACAGAAAATTAGATGCAATAAAGAAGAGAGGGCGAGAGAGCCCATCTGCTCCTAGGAAGCCCCTAACCCATAGCACTAACTCCTTCATTAACTCAGCCTTCATATCATGCGACTGAGTAAATTGGATCTAGCATGGAGACCAACCAAATTTATTATTTCATAAATCTTACATATCTCTTATTTTCTTTTAATGTACTACTTTTCACCCACATCCTATCATGTTTATGATTTTATTTAATCGTTTTTCAGAGTCTTATTATTAGTTTATTTATTTATTTTACTTTTACCTAATTTTTAGGATTTTTTTTTAATTTATTAAAAAATTTCCCGAGATTTTCCCAATATATATAATTTTGCCTTATTATACCTGAGAAATAACTTGTTGTATAATACCGTACGCGATATATGTGACAATGTGTCAAACCAGTCTGTCTTTTGATGTAGTTTTGATGCGAACAGCCAGGTATCCTACATGGGTTTAGCATGGTCAAAGCAAGCCAGGTTTCTCGTGTGTTTGTGCAACCTACATCTAGATTTTGGAGTCGGGCACCTTTCACATTGCAATTTCAGCTACTTTATCATTTCTTCTGTAGATGAAGCTTACAAACCTTTGACATAATTCAACTGCCTCTAGCCATTCAAACATTCCTCATTAACATGCATATACATGCTTGAACATAATTACATACTTCTAAATCTTTTGCATATTCTTTGGGCAAGTACTTCTATTGTCATGTTATACAATGATGTTCCAGGACCACCGTATTTTTCTTCTCAACAGTAAATGCTCATGTTGTGAAGCTGGCAGCTGCAAGCAGAGCTGTTGACATGCCTGTTTTGTTTGTATATAAGCAGTTATAATTTTCTATGACCTTACATGATAATAGAACCATGTGTTATCATCTCAACGTTTTCATTTTTTTACAGTTTGACGTCTGCAGTCTGCACCAGAATGTGGTGTTCTCACTTTCTGTTACGGGGTTATTTTCTGGTTTCTGAGTTGGTAAATGGATCATAGACTTTTGAATTTGTTTTTCCTTTTTGTTGTTTGATGGTCAGTTCTGCGCCTCTGTTGCAAGAGAGTGGTAACCAACATAAAGGACAGGGAGGATTGCCTGTATGGTGGTAACGAGCTGCTTTTGTTGCATACCTTCAGTGTATGCTAGTGGAAAGATGGCATGCAGGAAAAAGTGAGTTAGATGATATAAAGGTATAAGGTTGAGATGATCTTGATATGAAAATGAACACCTAAATCCTAACAAGAAGAGGAGGGTCATCGTTCCCTGCTTCATTTTTTGTAAATATTGATGTATTCTTCTTGTATATTTGCAATGCTTGAAAATAGAAACAGGCCTGTCATCTAACAATGCAAGAGAAGGTAGAAATGATGTCTAAACTGAACAAGAAATAAATCCAAACACCAATTATGTCTCTGATTATATATTATATTCCTTTTTGAATTGTGCATGAGCCTCGACCATCAAGTCTTATGAGGAGAACAACAAGGGAAAAATCAGATAACAGGGCGACTGGGTTAGGACTTGAGAAGGAGCTTCAACTTGACATGTTCATATTTTCCTCTTGCCACCTGCTTACCACCTGTGCTGGTCCAATTGTGTTTCTCATATTATGTTTCATCAGTTGAGTGTCACAGCATGTTCATTTTCTGATGAAGTTCTCTGTTGCTGAATGATGGCATTTGTGTATTTCCTCCACTATGTTCTTGCTTTTCTTGGTCACGTTTTAGTGTCTTGTTCCACCTCTATTGCTAACTAAAACTCCACTTGTAACTTGTAAGCGAAATGTTCAAATTTCTTCAGCTTTGTGTCCAGAAATTTCTTTTTGTTTGTTGCCTTTCCCATCTTTCTGTTGTGTGCTAGTACAAGGATACCGTGCTTGTGGAAGCTTGAATTGCTTTTTGTGGCTGTTTAGTATGAGTTTCGAGCAATCTAGTGTAACAGGTTCCTTGATTGATATTTTTGTTTATGAATTGTGATTTGTCATGATCTTGTGATTTGTTGATATTTCTGTTGTTACAACTAGCTTTTGCGTTTTAGGTGTTGCAGAGGATAATTGCCCTACCATCCACATTTTATGCTTTTAGTACCTTCTTTCAAACTCCTGCATCACTTGCCAAAATAGATGATAACAGACACTAACGTGGTGTGCTTTTCGTCCATCTTGATGAAAATTTTATTGCACTTATTTTTAATTTACAGGGTCTCTTGAATGTATCATTAATAGGGTTAAGAAACATATGATGCTAACAACATCAAACCATCGTATCAGTTTATTTTGGAAAATTTTCAGTGTTGTTGACTGTGATGCATCATGCATGTAAGAACGATTTTGTGGAAACCGCTCTTGTCTGCCTTCTTTTCCTGTGACTGTGAATTTAACTTTCCAATGGTTCAGATGCGATCAGACTGAAGTTGTGTGTGTGTGTCTATATATATATATAAACTGAATGGACACCAATGTGGCTTAGGCTAAAAAGCATCTTCATTCAATCTAACAGTACAGATGGGTTCAAAATGATTGTTTTGTTAAAATTCATGTCCTGGATCATGTTTCTTTGGAGTAAGGTCCTGATTTTTTCAACCATTAAATTTGTTTGCATTGAGCAACAGGGATAAAGCAAATCTCTAGTTTGTAGTGTCTTATTTTTTGCAATTTACTCCTTTCAAAAGTTCTTTGCATACCACTAGTAAACCAATTTTATTTGATAGTGTGGGTCACTGAAATTTATGATCGATCTTTTTTGGTTTGTCATATCTCAAGTGATCACACCAGCCTGAATCTGATACACTTTATTATCATTATCTCCCACATGACCTTGATTAAGAATATGACACCTATCACTGCATAAATATTATTTTAAAATTCTTTTGCCATAACCAATTTGTCATATGCATATTTAATGTCTGCATTTATTTTGCTGTTGTTTTTCCTATATGCAATTGCAGAAGTATGGATGCAGTGAAACCAATCATTTCCTTTTTCTTTGAAGTCAAATATACTGCATTTCCAGTTTTCATGTCTATATCTCTCCCGCCTGATTTCAGTACACAGCTCCCAGAAAACATGCCAAGTCGGAGGTGTTTGGGCATCACTTCTAAAGAGAAAAGCGGTGACAACATGAGTAAATGAGAATATGCACGAGTAATGCTGCACAACTGGTTATAATACACAGATTCAATACATGATGTAGCGAGTGATTGCAACACAATACTGTCAGATTCACAGATTCAGCTTCTCCATATCTGGAGGAAATAATCATTCTTGGCACATACTTTTCTGATTGGCTGAAATTGTCACAGTAAATTGCAAAAGTTGCCAAAACAAAGAGCATTCAAGTAGAGTATATGCAAGCTAACCCAGAAGCCAGGTGCTTCCCTTTCAGTAGTGATCTACCTTCCACATGTACAATCATTTGATAGGATTTCATATTGGTTCACAGCTCCTAGGCCATTCTTGTTACTCCATAACTAAAACAAATAAAGCTGTTTGCTAGGAAGTCATGCATTTTCTTCTGTGGCAAGTTCTAGTCTTCTATATCAGAGGTGTAGTTCTTCTCCGCATTGGTTGCATCTAGCAATTCCTTTTTGATATTGAAATTAGAGGATCCACTTTTATATGCATCACTATCATATGTTTGGCATTCAAATCCTTGTTGTTTGTCATTTACCTGCACAGATGGGTTGGATGAATGGCTCTCACATGTTTACTGCCATGCACATATGCAATTGTTTTCGTTGGCCCTTATCAGTGGAAAAAAGGCTGCTTATATTAATTTGCCCTTTTTTTTTTAGTATTGCAGCTGCCCATCCGATTTTTCTTGTTATTGCAACTACCCTTGAAATGTTATTTTTGTATGCTGCTGCTACTGCTGCTGCTGTTATATACCTAGCTAATTCATTAATACATTAGAGGAGTCAATGGCTTACCACTTGAGGAGGTAAACTTCTGTTAAGCCCGAACAGCCGTGCCTCAGGAGGACCACATTTTGGAAAGTCTAAAGGTGTAAAGTGACTGAGCTAGGTTTGATTGAGGGTTTTTGCCTTGACACTCTTCATAACTCCCTTCTTACCCTCCTCACCTTTGGCTTGAAATTTCTTGTTTCTATAGATGAGAAATTTGAAAGCAAAATTATTTACATACTCTGGCTTAACTAGAATACAAACCTTGCTGCTACAACAGGTCAAAGAACAATGGTGAGAAAGAAAATCTACTGCACAGTACTTGCGATGACCCAAGTTTTGACCCAATTTTTTTTAACATAGCAGGAACATTTAATCATGAAAACAAAATTATAACTTGAGTAATGACCGTGCATAACAAGCCAAAATATGTGAGAATCACAGTTTCTAGGACTCTAGAGCTAGACAGACAAACATAGACCCAATTAACCAGACATCCACAAAAAGCTTTTCATGGGTATACATCTATATATGTGTATAAACTTGAAGCAGCTGCAAGAAGCTGCCCACTCGTCCATCCTTGTTGAACCATCCACCTCTGCTTGGTTGCTTGAATTTATGCTCTGGAGTTGCCCGGCTAGCTTCAAGATCTTCAGCGAAATCCTCTGAAGGAACAGAGGGGAACAGTGTCATCAGTTTCAGCCAGACTTTGAGGGAAGAGAGAGAACAAAGTTGATATTTGTCAGGTATTCCTTGTTTACTCCATATTCTTATTGAATTGCAGGATGTTAGTAATTCAAAGCTGTTGCTTATAAATTTGTTTTTTGCATTTGACACTTTTTATGTATGCTCATATTTGGTTGGAGTAATTTAGCTTACAATGATGAAGTTAGTGAATCATATTAGATGGCACTCTACAAGGTATGACCTCTCTATCTCTCTCTGGACCTCTCTCTCTCTCTTCTAGCTACCTGAATTTTCTAACTAAAAAATGAGATAGCTCCACAAGTCTTGAAGCCTAAAAAGTCCATACTTAATGCGTTCTCACTTCCTAATTCTTTTATGCTAATACAATATTTTGCTACAATAGGCCATAAGTGACACAGTTGCTTGCTTACTGATATTTTGACTTTGAACCTTTTTCTAATGATGTTTTACTTATTTTCCTTTTGTTTTTCTTCTAAAATATATCGTTTCATGCATCATATATAGCATTTCTCCAAGGAATACCTTATTAGGTGCCTAACTTTCACTAATTAGAGACAAGAACATTGTTAAGTTTTGTGTTGTATACACCGTCAGCTGCAAGCAGCAGCTCAACATAATATGCTTAAACAACAAAATAGACTTTGGATGAGAATTTCTGAAACACATATTTTCATTTTGGGATATAATGGGAAGTTTGCTTCTCTGTCTCTTAGACGCTTGCTAAACTAGTCAGTTAACTTGCTTTAACAAGCATTGGTTTGGTCATCTATTGGGTAATTATTGATCATTTGCTTTACTTGGGTTTGGTTATGAAAGCAGGTCCATATGCAGCTCTATTGCATCTTCCTTTTTCGCAACTATGCAAGCATTCTTTGATTCTGTTGATTTTCATCTGCTATATGCATCTTTCTTTCATGTATAAGTAATCATTCCCAATATATTCAATGCAATTTGAGAATTGTATCTTTGGTTCTGAAATTCTTTTTGGTAGTTAAACAGAGTTATGCCATACTTTGGACACTAAGTTGGTGTTTCACTAGGTTGTGTCCATAGGTGCTATAGTGTTCTATCCTTCAGATATTTACTTGAGAAGGTGTTCTAGCATGCCAGTTCCACGTACGTCTGCATATTAGAAAGGTACAACCGCTATTTTTTTTTCTTTTCTGATATTCTCAGCGTTCACCAGTCTTACTTACTCATCAAGAGGCCAGTTGCAGGATGGCGGTGCAGAAGAACAGATGAGCTTGTATCACGATAAAAACTCGATTTACCGCGCTTTTTTCATCACTGTCTGAAGCTGCGCTTAAACAGGGTCATTGTCGGTATTTTTTGAAAAAATTTAAAACTTTAAACTGCACGTGCTCCATTTCATTTTTAAAAGGGATAGTTTTGTAATGAAAAAGTTCTAGCAGGACGGTTTTGATTGAACTCTTTTCTTCTTTTTAATAGCAAGAACAGAAAAGAAAAAGAGGATTTAGGGCTTTTAATTAAGCCCTTCTTCCCTCCACGGTAAGGTTTGGGCATTGCTGACGTGCGGAAGGGGAAGATTTGCTGTCCAGCAATAGGCCTTTGGAGCTTGCGCATTCCTTCACTCTCACACGTTGTCCAATCTTTTTTAAGTTTTAACTATTCAATAGAGGAGCAGCAAGCTTTACGCCTTCAAGTTCTGTTTTTTGTTTACTGATTTTTTTTTTTTTTTTTTTTTTTAAATTGCTGAGATTTTCTTGAAATTCTTTCGAGAAAAATAGCTTGACCGAAAAAAACCTCGCTGATAGCCAATCTTTTGATTACACATTAATAGAAAGGTTCTAGAATTATTGATAAATAAATCTAATATTTTAGTTATGATTTGTATGTGAGAAGCCATGAATGAAGGAGGAAGATGCAGATGGAGGTGGCGCTAATTACATATGAAATCATGAATTTCTTTTCCATATCTTCATTAACTATAACAAGTTTATTTTCAATAATATAAATAGTATATTTAAGATAGATAAATTTGAATCATTGTTGTCTAATGACTCTCGCGAATCGATGGATAGTGAACAGAATCCAGCTGGTGGGTTGCACGGCTCCGATCGAATCTTGATCTGCTGGGGCTGGGGAGTCTGTTGGGGTGGCCGGCGGTCATTGGTGGTGGTGACGGCAGAGCAGGGGTACTGTTCCTATCCGAAAAGTGGTGTTATGTTAGGTATTAGGAATGGCCACGATGACCTTTCTTATACATGTGCAAATCAGCATGTCCTTTTGAGGCACTCCTCTTTGCGCTTCGCCAAAGAAAGAAAACTATTGAGTGGAGTGTATGTTACCTGAAACACACACTTCATTCAGTGAGGCGCACACCTCTAGCGGATGTGTGCGTCATGCCTGAGGCATGTGCCTCAGGGACGACCCTTTTCTTTCGTATAAAAACCTCGTTTCCCAAGTTTTTATTACTATTTGTGCTTTTTTACTGGCTTTCACAGTCCCACATAGAGCGTTCCGTGAGTTTCCCTATCCGAGTCTCTCCAAAGCCTACAGTTCTGCTGCTTTCCACCTCGCATTTGTTATTTATGTACATGTTATTTTGGTTGTTGGCTTTCATTTTTGAACTTATTTTTATGGATATCATATACTTTGACATTTTCTTATTCTGAAACTTACACTTCACTGTGCTTTTGCGTGGTTTCACATGTTTAGAATTTCACTTCGCCTCACCACATTTAACAGTATTGATGCAAATGTAATTATAATTTGTAGTTTTACAAACACATGAAAGACCGTTGTTTAGGAATGACCTTCCAACCGTTCCTAATTATTTTTTGGAATGGTACACTCTATTCTGGCCGGTTTAAAAGTGATATTTGTTATTGTGACACTTGGATGGATTGAGGTCCCTCGAAGCCTCCCAAGCCCAGGTACGCGTCGAAGTTTAGACAGCTCACAGCAGTTTTACAAAATAATTATTGTAATAAAATTCTCCTAAAATACCTCTTAGAAATTAATCTATTTAATTTGTGAAAAAAGTCCTAAGCAACTTCGATAAAATAGGTCATCTCAATTCTTAATATTCGCCGGAAAGAGCTCGATAGTATTGGTATGGGAGCCTTATCGTTTTGCTCAATGATACCTTCAGTTGCATTGCCTAATGAATGAACCTTTTATATTTTTCATATTTAAAAAGACCTTGCAAACAATAATAAATGGTTCACGTTGATGTTGATGACATTGTTAATGTACTTTTGATTTATTACATAGAAAACTGTACTCGATTTGAGATAGTTGCTTGTATTAACAAGCCTAACCTCGTGGTTAGTGTACCCTTGCTTCCTTGGCATATTAGGGATGTCAACATATTGAATACTCGTTTTAAGCCATATTTGGATCCGATTTTCTAAAAGCACAATTCTAACTCTATATGAATCAATTTTTTTTGTTCTTTTCCAAATCTGAATCTGAATCTCACTTGAAGTAAATTGCCAAATTTCCACATTCGAATCTGCGTCTCACTTTTAAATAAACTTCCAAATTGGAACCACATTATGACATGTTAAGATCCAAATTCCGAAACGTATTTGTATATTTTTCAAATTAAATCCAAATCTAAACCCAAATCTGATTGGAGATTTATTTAAAGCTAAAGTCCAAACTCGAATCTGATTGGAGGTCATTTCTTAAATTCCAGACTGATCCGATTTTTTGATTAGATATTAATTTTGTTTTCCTTATTTCCAACCTTCAATCAGATATCTAATTCGAACATATTGCATTGACATTCCTAAGCCCAAGACATCCTTTGGCTTTGGCTTGTCCCAGGAGATAACAACCCTTGTTGAGTTCTCCAAGATATGGACAAACGCCTGATTTTTAGGGTTCAACACCCTAATTTTTGGGGCTAGTAGTCAAGCTGTATATAAGCATTTACAAAAAACCAAACCATACTCAGTTTAACTGAGTACTTAAATGGACACTTGCCCAGTAACAAACCCTAGGTGTCATAAGAATGATGATAGCTGCAACTCCTTGTACAGACGCCTTTTTCATGGAAAAGCAACGTTTTGGCTATTGGGTGTCCAGCAGGAAGGTTCTGATAATGAAAAAAAAAAAAACGCGCCTGAAAATGTTTGCAAAGAGAACTTTCCACGTCAAAATCAGCCTAATCACTTGCAAATAAAAAAAAAAACTTAAATAAAATATTTTTGAAAAAATATGAAATTTAATAAAAGTAATGAAAATCTTGGACTACATATCTAAAGCAGTACTTTACAATTTGACATGTAGCACTCAGGAATTGGACACCGAATCAATTTCACTTCGAATTGGCCAGAATCAGCCAATTTTCCAATAACTGTGGTGAAAATTACATCAAATGAACTGGTCATTGTCTATGGAGAATTTATGCAGCAGTATTGCTGTTTCCTTAGAGCATACTTGTTTCACTACTAGTGAGAAAGAAATGCTCCTTCACAATCTTCTGCCACCATTTAGTATGCCATTGTTTACCAAAACGTGTACTTTGTTTAAACACATTCAAAATGTGCCTTTGCACTATTTATAGACTGATGGGTTTTTCCTTTTTTCCCTGATACTATAAGTTTATCATAGTTAAGCATTTCCATTAACCTTGTTGAAAAGCAAAACTACTGTCTTATTTTTGTTGAGGACCGATCTAAAACCACCATGATTCATTAAAAAACAACACAAAGTTGAAACAAAGAACAAAACAGTTCCATGAGTAGAAAGCCATTAGTTTGATTATCACTTCACTTATTCAAAGAAAAGATATAATATCTAGATATTAGTAAAAATATTTGTCTTGTTCCTCATTCAGCTCAAACTAAACATGGTATCTGAAGGGAAAAGGTGGTTTGATTTTTGAAACACCTTGTTGGAAAGTCAATTTAGAAAAATGTAAATAAGTGGTCGTTTGATAACCATCTCACTAAGCATAATGGACAAGATGCCTTGTACACCACACCTTTGCTCTGTCCATCTGTCAATAGTATTATTTGTCCATTGTTTGATAGTATTAATAATAAAACACGATGTTCGTTCTGCCTACTGTTTTTTGTTATGTTTTATCTAACGTTTGTTTTTTGTGTTGTCTGATTGGTCTAATGTTTGTGCCTTGCGATGTCTATCCTATTTGATGTTTGTTTTCTGTTGTGACTATTTTATTTGTTTTATCAAGTGTTTGAGTCGTATGTGATCCATTTTATCTACATATTTGATAACAAGACTCTGTTAAAGCAAGACAAATGCACAAAATATCTATATAACAAAATCAATTCATACAAATTGATTCATCTAACAAAAACATCATCAGCGTTAAATGTCATTAGGTTAAATCAACAATATTAAATAAAACTACAAAACATCAACACATAAACAACTTAAAATGTTTAATTGTTGGAGGCTATACAGCAACACACATTGATTCAAAATGTGACATAAAAAGTTCACAAATCCTGAAACAACAAGTCTATAGCTACTACAAGCACGCTGACACCTATGACAACTCTCCAACAATAAGTCTTCTTAGATGTGTCGCTGGAACTGCCTTCAGCCATTATATGTTCATCTCGTCTTTCCCTCAAAAACCACAGAGTAACGAGGCTTCAACGTCTAGTTCCTGTATTTGCAAAAACAAAAACACTATGAAATAGTTAGATTAAACACATGAGTTATGAATATAGTCAAATATACAATCTTAATAAAGTCATATTACACAAATAAAACAATCACAAGTAACATAATGATGATATAAGTTTTTAATAAAATCTTACTTGAAACATAATCATTCCACTTGAAATTAGAAATGTGACCACAAAGTTCATTGTTACTTTTATGTGTTTGTGCTTGTTGAATACTTTTTTTGTCGCCATTTGTAATATCATTTGCTTTATGATCGGTAATCTTATTAGGGAGAAATTGTTCAGTGTTTGGGCTATGTTGCATTATCAATTTGTGCAGAACACATGTTGTTTGTACAATTTGAACTTGAGGGGTTACTAGATAAGGCATGATTTTTTAGAATGGGAAACCTTGCTTAAGCAAACTAAATACTCGTTACACAGTGGTACGTAGATGTGAGTGTCTATAGTTATACAATTATTCTCTCATCTCGATTTGCCTTGATCCAACAACATTTAATTCATACAGGTGGTATCTACATTTTTTATATGAAGTAAAAAATATCTAGCATCTACAAGATAATATTTACTATTCTATAACAATAATTTATATTTTGCTAGTCAGACAATTTGATTAATCATAATAATTTAAACAATTAATGTTTAGTTTCCTACCTTGTAGCATTCGTAGTGGATGAATGTCATCATCTAGTGCACTATACAATACTTTTGTATCAGTTGTACCGTCTTTCCAACCAGCTACTACATAATAAGACCACATATCAATTTTCACCACAGCTAAAACATTTTGTGATTAAAAATCTTTTTTTATTTCACCAACGGTTTTGACCATTTTTTGGGATGTACACTGGAATATATGTACTATCTATTAATGCAATAACATGTGTTAGACTATATCACATTAAATTTGATTTATAGTATCCATTGAGTTGTGGTTCTTTACTTTCAATTATGGAAAAAAACTTGGATTTTTTCTAATTTAGGTTAGTATATTGCCATCTCTATGTCCAAGGTATTTATGTGCAATGCAAAGAATCAGTTTAAGGACTGAGTTCACATATTTGCTAATTATTTGTTTAGAATGTTGAGAATCATATCGAGTATGCCAATTATATTGGTCATGTCCCAGTGTCACATCATTTGTTTTTCAATTGTGATTTTTTAGGAATCATGTAGCAACAACCTATTTTTCAATACAATAAAGCATATGTTTTATGATCCACTCTCAATAAGTTTAGACAATTCTTTGAGTATCCATGCATGCAGTCATATACAACATGGGCACCTGCTAGTCTATTGGTATGTACTAGATTCTTAATAGGTTCTTATTGACTTAAGGATAAAGATAACTATAAATATTTCATCTATCATAAATTCATAGATGCATGAGAATATAACATGTAGATTCAATAAACAACATTAATATTACCATAATATAAATATAACAACAAGATTTGATAACTATATAGATGAACATGCTAATTTACAATACAATATTAACATTAGCATAAACAAGTGTTGAACAATTCAAGAGTAATAGTGACATTAACAAATGTCAAACATTTCATATTAACAAAACCTGTGTAAGTCAATTTGCTTGCATAGCCAGCCAGCCTACAACTCATTAGGGATCATGAGAAAGCTATTTGTCTTGTTAAAATTACCAAGTAGGTCAACTGACCCATAAAATAGTTCATGATCTATTTTTTCTATCACACAAAGTTCTCTCACAATTGCCCCACACATTCTGCATGATAGAAGATGGTTGGGTATCTACAAGCTATTGTATAAATTGACTAATTGTTTCAATAGTCTCATTACTTGTTGGTGATTGAGTTTTGGATATCTTCTTTGCCCTTGACATGTTAGAGGGCTCGAGCTGTTGTAGAACTATGCATATAACATTGAATCATTTTCATCTTCTATGTCTTCTCTTATATGGGCATCAATCAATGGTGTTTCATCTGCTATACTCTTGTTGTCACCTAATGTGGTGAAACTATCCAGGTATATGCATACCATATTACAGTTGTTGATCCGCTTGATATAGGTTATAGTTGTTATCTTATGTATTTTATTTGACAGTGTAGGATAGTGTGTGAATGATCATATTCCATTTGTTTTTGTTCAAATTAAATGTCTAATTAAAATGATAAACTGAATGGGATGACAGTCAAGTCTAATATTTGATTGATATGATGTGAGAGCAGGCTTGAATCCCTAGGATGAAGACATTGGCTGGGTTGAACAAGATAGCTATGAAGGAGTTGAGAGAATGATTATAGATGCATATGAAACATCATTCATCTTAGAGAAAATATGAAATAAGCTTAAAAGAACAAATCTCAATCTACATGTGATGAAAGAGGCTCAATGATTCGGGATTTGGATGGGACACAAATAGAAAAATAATAGTAGCAGACAAGAAAAGGTGGGATAAATTCATACAAAAACATAGATGAAAGAAAGCATATGCATCTAGTAACGTGGGAATTTTGTGGACATATAGTATTTGGCGATTTATTAAAAGATAGTTGCAAGTTGTCACACACTTGATTGACATTTTTTAGGAAGAACCATTTTTGGCAACGGAGGGAGGAATGTCCCGAAGCCTTCCAATTGCTTTAGGAAAAGCTCATTAAAAAATCAATTCTGCAATTGTTGGACTTGACATAACCTTTTGAAATGGAGATGAAGCCGCTTCTAATCAAGAATTGGGTAGGGTTTTGATGCAAGTAGGACATCAAGTGGCACATGAAAGTGGAAAATTTCGAATGCAGAACACCATAACCATTCCATTGTTCATGAGAAGGAACTAAAGGTTATAAATAATTGCTTAAGGCTTTGAAGAAACCATCTTATGGATTAAAAATTCGAAGTAATGATAGACAATCTAGCAAATGTTATTTTCTGTCCCAAATCACCCATGAGTTAAATAGGCATGGAGGTTGGATTTTTTAGCCAAATTTTACATAAAAATAATGCACCAATTTAATCAAATATGATCTAGAATGCCATGAGTCATGGCATGCAAGAAGGCATATGTGTGTCATGGTTGTACTCTCACAAGCTTCTGATGACTTGTTACAGCATATTCAAAAAGTATCAGACAAAGATGTAACTATGGTTTGCCTGATTGGCTTGGTGAAAGATGGCACTCCCTGAAGCTTTTGGCAGCATGATGGAGTCTTGTATGCAAAAGAGAATAATATCTATTTGCCTTTGATAGGGAGCATATTATGAGATCTTATAAATAAAATATATGATAGCCATGGGCTCACCATCCCAGCCAAGATCACACACACATGGACCTTGATTGCCCATTGGTTTTATTGGCTAGCAGGCAGTTGCCTTGATGATAGCTTAGACCAACCCTAGTAGTGTTTCCTTAGATTTTATCACATAATTGCTAATTGTGGATGACATGGCTTGATATTAGTGATTGTAGTCCACTTCTCCAAAGTATGACAGTGTTGTTCCATTGCTAACGGTGTGCATAGCCAAATGATGGCCAAGTTATTCTTCCCCTAATTCGTGAAGTATTGAAGAGTTCTTGTCAATATTGTAAGTGATCGATATGCAATATTCTTGGGCGGCTTCTGACCCATTTGTTCGAGTTGCTCAAGACCAAGTTGAACCTCTCAACAAGTAATCAACCTTGAAGTGATGGCCAGACTAAGAAGATCAATGTTGATTTGGAAGAGTATTTACATTGTTGTGATTGCAAATAGTAAAAATTTGAGTGTCCCTTCTTGACTTAGCACAAATTTGCTATAATTTATAGAAGACAAGCACTCTTGAACAAAGATCACTTGAAGTTATGATGAGACAATAGCCCACTAGTCAGGCTGAATTAAGTTTGGTAGGGCAAGGCAACTAGATTGTGGCTGTGAAAATCCTTTCAGATAGACCAGTAGCTGTGCAGGAAGCACATGGTTGTTTGGGTAAGGTAATTAGAATGAAAAATGCAGCGCTCAATAGTGAAAATAGCTGGCAAACATATGCAAATCTCTAACAATTTGAAAACAAAGTGCAAAAATAGTTGGCATCAACGAGGATGTTAAGGATTGTTGGTGGGTGGGGCTTGTAAAACTTGCACATGCAAAATCATTAGGGGAGACTTGGTGTCTCAAGGTATGGCCTAGCAGACGGCCTAGGCCATGACCAGCTATGGACAATGTTGGTTCGGCTGGCCGTGGCCATGATTAAGCATGGCCAGGGCTACCAGCTAGGTGTAACCCAGGCCACAATGTGTACTCACTCAACCTCGCAGTCAGAATCAAGGCAAGATAAAGTAGAGGTGATGCCTTTGTGCAATCAAGGTCATAGTAGGGGCATACCATTGCCAAATGCAAATAAAGGACAAGGCAAATGCCACTAAAGAGGTAGTAATTGGTACAAAGCATAGAGATTAGACATAGGTATCAAAGCCAAATTATGGCTTCAATTGTTGAAAATCATGAGAGTCAACTTGTTCGGATTCAAGAATATATTGTGTCCTTGACATCTCAAGTTACTTATGCTACATCAAAAAATCATATGATGTAGGAGGGTAATCAAGTCCCGCATGAACTTACCACCTACTTTTATGTGTTTATCGATAAACTTCAAACCAAGATGAATAAGTCCAAACTATTGCTGAAGCAGGAGATACCCATTCTACATCGCATGTTAGGAAGTGTTAAGACTAAGAAGACACCAAAAATCAAAGATCTTGAAGCTCAAAACTTTTCATGGTGCCCAAAGTTTGAAGGACATTGAAACTACCTTTGAGATATATAGCAGTAGTTTAAAGTTGCCCACATGAAAGAGGAAGGCAAGATAACCATTACTACCATACATAACAATGCAATGCTTTGATGGTGGACCAAGTTGGATGAGGACAATAATGTTGGAAATACTCCTATTTCCATTTGGTTCAAGATTAAACTAGAATTCAAGCATATGTTCTTGCCCTTGAATTTGGTATGGATGTGAGGGAGGGTTTGTAGTGGCTTAAGTAGACATGAGCCATTTGAAGTATGTCAAGTCATTTGTTTTTTAATACATGAAGTGCATGGTAGAAAAAAACAAACTCTTCTACATCATGAGTGGTCTTCAATTGTGGGCACAAATAGAAACGTGTTGACAAAAAGTAATGACATATCTTTGACTTCAGAATAATTTACCATCTCTTAAACTTTCTTGTAGAGCCTAGTGCAATAGCCTCTATAGGTTGGTCATAGAAATAGACCAAATCAAACAAGCAAAAGTGGTGGTAACAAGAAGTTACCATAAGACACTGCTCATGAATCTTCAAGTTACTCAAGTTGTTTAGTTTGCATAGGACCTCACCATACCCAAGAATATCCCCAAACATAGGAGATGAGAGTGATTGTTGTGTAGTAACCCAACGAATGAAGAATTTATACTTACCATCAGTGCCTTGGAATGCATGAACTGGGGTGGTTCATCTTTTTAATCTAACTCTTAAACCAGAACCCCAATCATGTCAAACCCATCAATGTTGATCATTTAACATGAATGGTGAAGCTCAAGCTATTATATAGAGATTGGACCTTGGCCAGGAGCATGTAATTTTACTGCCCACACACTGGATGACTATAACATAATGTTTGGGATTGAGTTTCTTAGCCAAGCAAAGTTGGTGGTTTGGCTACACTTAAAGTCCTTTATATTAGATGATGAAGGGCATCATTGCCTTGCTATGATGGTTAATTTCAGGCATTTCAACAATAAAGGCAATATCTTCCTTGCAACTGAAAAATGGATTATGGCATATAGAGCCAACTGTCCTTGCCTCCTTAAAAGAAATTGATTCTGAAGACGTATGTCATGTCTTTTTGCCTATGTAGGAGCTTCTTGGTCATTTGAACTATCATGCCCAAGCAAATGCAAAATAGTTGTCACCTAGACACCATGTTGATCATGTCATCGAATTATTGCCTGGTGCTTGGCTTTCTGCACAAGCACCCTACTACATGTCTCTCTGTAGTTGGCACAACTTTGACAACAATTGGATGAGTTGCTTTAAGCCAGCTGCATCTATCTATCCAAGGTTCTATGGAGCGTCAGTCCTGTTTCAATTCAGGTAGGATTCCATGCTTCCAATGTGTGTTAATTGCAAAGCACTAAGCAAGTTTCTCATAAATCTCATACCTAGGGTAGAGGATTTGTTTGATATACTGAGAAATGCTAAGATGTTCACTAAGTTGGATATGTGGTTCAGGTATTATCAAGTAAGGATAACAAGCGGAAGATGACATGTATTGCCCACTGTGGTTTATTTGCATATCTTGTAATTCCTTTTGTGCTTGGTGTTCAACCACTTATGTAATTTAATGAATAATTTATTTTAGTCGTATATGATGACTTTATAGCTGTCTATTTGGACAAAATTGTAGTTTATCTATATTTGGTGTCCCATATGAAGCACTTAAAGTTCATATTTACAAAATTTCAAGAGGGTCACTTGTATTTAATTAAGCCCTAGCATCTATATTTACTCAGCTAATGGTTCCTTTCCTTGGGCACTAAGTTAGCCAAAGAAAGGTGAAATTGGATCTATGGATGGTGCAAGCCATCGTAGACTAGCCATCGCTAACAGGAGTGTCAAAACTTTGGTATTTTTTGGCTTTAAACAACGATTATTGATTATCCATTGAAAGATAGTTGTGGCCTGTTGCACCCTCGACTGAATTATTAGAAAATAACTGATCGTGCATGACAATAGGCTCGAGAATGTGTAGAAATTTTCCAGTTACTTAAGAAAATGCTCATCATCAAACCTATTCTATGGTTGCTAGACTTTACACAACCTTTTGAAGTAGAGTCAAACTCTTTGATCAAGCACTGGGTAGGGTTTTGATGAAGCATGATGTCTAGTGGCATATGAAAGTTGTCAACTTCTGGAGACGTTACGTTGCTACGCAGTTCATGAGAAGGAAATGACAGTTGTGATTCATTGCTTAAGGCTTTGGAGGCACTATTTTTCTAAGGCAGCATTTCAAAGCAGTGGCGGAGCCAGCGTGGGGCAGGTGTGGGCGCCTGCCCACGCCAGCCCAAGATAGCCCAAAATATTTTTCAAGTCGTACCCTTCTTCCTCCCTCTCACTCTCTTCACTATTTGTTAGAAATTCATAAGAATTGGGATCTTAAATTCATAGTGTTATCATAAAGATGTCATGCATGACCGGAGAAGTTACGAAAGGTTCTCCTTACCTTAGTCGATTTCCATGGGGAAAAAGAGGGAGACCACCATAACTCTGGCTTTTTACGTGATTGCAAGAGATAAATTATCCATGATAAGTTTAATGGAGTGGTGGTACACGAAAAACATTTGTTTCATGCCTCATTTAATAAATCATGAGTTTAAATTAAAAAAGAAAAAGGTAAGAGAAGAAGGCCACGTTCGGAGATCACAAAGAATTTTCTTAAATATTGTAAAATTTTTAAATGGTCTCGCACATCTTCACCCTGTGGCCTATTAGAAGCATGCATGCCGGCTATAATTTATTTGTCTTAACCACATTGGAAAATTATCAAGAATTATCTTGAATATTTTAAATTTTTTAATTGTCTCGCACATCTTTATCATGTGGCCTACTTAGAAGATGCATGACATCTTTTGTCTTACCCACATTGGAAAATTATCTTTTACGAAATTTTTGTGAGATTTGGATTCTTTGTCGTAGATGATGTCTTGCACTCTATTAGGGCATGTACCAAACCTGAAACCAGTCTCCGGGCTCTGCTTGTTCTGGCCAGGCTTGTAGAAGTGAGCCACGAGACTTGCAGGAGACTATTCGTAAAACATTTAACACCGATTTTCTAAATTTGCATTTTCAATTAATTAAAATCACTTTTTTAATATTCAATAATGTTAATGTGAAAATAAATTTGTAAATAAGTGCCCCGCCAGCCAATTTTTCTGGCTCCGCCACTGTTTCAAAGTAATGACAAGTAATATACCAAACAGTTACTCCTTGTCCTAAAAACATTTAAGTGCCGAACATACCTGGAAGCAGGATTTCATGTCAAGTTTGACATGGTTTACAAGTAGGCATTGATGCCAAGGTTGTGTTGTAGCAAGCTTCTGTTAACTTGCTGCAGTAGATCGTGGATGTGACTCTGGTTCACTTAATCAATCTGGTAAAGAGGTCACTTGCCGAAGAATTTGGCTACAAGATGAAGTCTTATATGCAAAAGACAATCCAATCTATGTGCCTTTAATAGGGGCATACAATGAGGATTTTTAAATAAAATGCCCGTCTGCTGGCTATCCTAGCGAGGATCACACATTGGCATCAAATATTCGTGGGTTTTACTAGCCAAAGATGGAAAATGATGTGGAATATTATGCTCACACTTGTTTGACGTGCCAACAAGGTAAGGCAAAACGACAACTACTTGGAGGATAGCTTCAACTGCTCCCTATTCCAGACTATAGGTAGTAGAGTGTCTCCTTAGATTTTTATCACAGGATTGTCGCAATGGATGGCATGGTCTCGAATATCTTGGTGATCATAGATCACTACTCCGATTATGATACTTTTGACATATGCCCAAAGGTGTGCAAGGCAGAATTGGTGGCCAAGCTATTCTTCAGTAGCATCGTAAATTATGATTTAGAAGTCCTTGTCTCTAAGTGACCGATATGCATAATTCATAGGCAGTTTTGAACCTATTTATTCAAGTTTCTCGGCACCGAGTTGAACTTCTCAACGAATAATCACCCTTGAAATGATGGTCAAATCTGGATCTATATTATTTTGGAATAGTATTTGTGCCATGATGTGACTGCAAATCAGAAAATTGGGCATCCCTTCTTGACTTGGTTCAGTTTTGCCGCCTAATATATGTGTGTTATACCAATTTCATCTGATTAATAAACCATATTATGAAACTGGTTTTGGACATGCTTGTTCGCGTTGCTCGGTACCAAGTTGAACTTATCAACAAGCAATCACCTACAAAAAGATAGCCAGACCAAGTGGATTAATGCTGTATTGGAAAAGTATTTGCGTCAAGATGTGGCTGCAAATTAGAAAAATTGGGTGTCCCTTCTTGATTTGGCACGGCTTTGCCGTATTATATGTGTTGACTGAACTGATTAATAAACCATATTCTGAAGCTGGTTCTGAAAAGAGAATTATGATTTCTGATATGCCTATTTAAGAAAAAAGCAAATGGAAACAAAAAATATTATTTTTAGACACGTGAGATTAGTTTTAAAACCAATAAATTCCAATTATTCATTTTAAAATATTATTTATATACTTAAAAACTTCATTTTTAAAAGTTTTGTAATATTTTGAATGTAAACATCACATTGACAAGGTAAGCTGCACAAAAGAGAACGAGTGAAGATTGTTTTTTGCTTTTTTTTTCCTTTTAAAAAAGAAGCATATTGCAAAGTGGCCAATTAGTTGAGCTGAGCATTAACAGTGGTTGGATCGTCCGCCGAGTGGGCCACCAGGTGCTTTTTATGTACAAATTATTAATAGGATTAAAGATTGTTTGAGTTTCGGATCTAACCCAACTTAAACATACATTTTGAGTCTTAAAGTGAGCCAATGACTACGGACCTCCTCTGACGCAGCATCTAACTAAGCTATTGAAGGCCCAACAAGCGACTTTTTCTGACTATCAGAATAAAAGGTTCCCGTTCACTGATGCGTCAGTCAAGCCAGATCTTCCTTGATACCAGGGCAGCTCGTGTCGTGCTACTAAATGGAAACAATACCAAAGGCTGAGGAGCGGGGGCCTTGGCCTCCCTCAAAAAAAAAATATATATATATATATATATATATATATTAAAAAAGATTGAATTATCCCATGTGAAATTTTTGAAATATTATAGTTCATACTATGTTAAAATTTTAAAATTATAATTCAACTCCTCTCAAAAAATTCTGGTTCAGCCCCTGCCCAAGTGGAACCCTTTATTCTTGCATGAATTGAAAGCATCCCGTGATATTCTCTTAAATGCATGTATTCTCGCACCTTACACCCACTTTTCACTGACGCTGTACTCTTTGGCAGTGAAAGGGGGCATTTACAGGCGTCTTTTTGCTTTCCGCCATTAACGACTCCATTTCCACCATTCATGGTAGCCCAAATACGTGTAAATCTACCCAAAAGATTCCAATGCCGTTTGCAGCTAAGACATGTTATTCAAACTGTCATACTTTTATTATTTTTTTACGTCGATGTGGCTAAAATTTCTTTGGCATGCACATCTTATCACCAACCCTTTGTAACGTGAAAATAAATCAAATTTATTGTAACAATCCGACCTACTCTTGGGCTCTCGCTCCTAGTTTGGCGGATCTCAACCCACCTAACAATTTCGGTTCCAACCCAAAAAAAAATGAGAACAATGACAACCATCTATCTAATACATCCTATACAAGTTTTTGAGGATCCCTCACAATCTTCGATACTTAAACTAATTTTTTTACGGTGTTACAATCCACCCTCCTTAAAACACACGCGTCCACGCGTGTGAAACCTCAGGTCCGAGTGTTGAACCGGTTCTGATACCAATGCAACAACCTCAACCCACTGTTTGGAGGATCCCAACCCGTCTTCAAGTAGTTTCAACTCGAACCCCAAAAAGGCTAATAGATAGGACAAATATTTATTTAATACCTCATGTATAAGTTCTTGAAGATCACTTACAATCTTTAATACGAAACTAAATTTTTGAGATGTTATATTATTACAACAATTTACTAGTTTTTCCATGTTAATTTAGAAAATGTAATTTAACTTGGATCGGGAGTTGTATTTTAATCATGTTTATTGTTTTTACTATGTTTATACCTGGTCTCATGTTTAAGTGCAGTAACTTGGTCCAAGCCTCTTGCGCCTCTTTAGTTAAGAAACCTCTTGTGTTGATTCTTGTACCATATAAAAAGTAGTCAATATAATATTGTTCCAAAGGGTCAAGGATGCTTTTTTTTTTTTTGCTTTTTATTACAGTGCTACAATTAACCAAACGCATATATAGCTAGCTAAAAAATGTTTTAGAGAGAGAGAGAGAGAGAGTGAGTGAGTGAAAAATGTGAAATTGTAAGGAAATTGGAAATATGTTTAATAAAATTTCTTTTTGAAAGAAATTTTCTTTTATATTAAGCTTGAATATTTTAATTTTTTGTATTTCTTTTAAATTTTTGTCACTCATAAAACATGTGCCTACTTACTTTACAGGATCAAGCATTTTGTTAGGCAGTTAATTGTAAATGCACCAAATGTTAAAGAGTTATTTGTAAATTTTTCAATATGTATGCAAAAAAAATATTACCAGTTAATTAGCTGGATGTCATATTTTGCTCGTCTAGTTCCACCACTAGTTTTATCCGAACTTGCATGAATGGCTTTACTTGGGGAACAACATGTATTATGATGCACAGTGCCTAATGAGGTATCAAATGAATATTCTACAACAGTAGCCAAAGCCTCTCTGTTATGTAGATATATATATATATATATATATATATATATATATATATATATATATATATATATATATATATATATATATATATATATATATATATATATATATATATATATATATATATATATATATATATATCCTCAGTCCTCACCATCCTCAATCATGTGAGATAAATATATGCATTTCTTTTATCAAATTCGGGTGAGTGGAAGGGAACCCACTGCTCAAGAGAGAGGCTAAAGCCTCTCCAGGGTCCACATCATGCGCCGCTTTGGACCAACTGAGTGGTTTTACAATGCACCTTTTCATTTGAGTGTCATGCATATCACTGTTTCCGCTTCAAAAAAAATGGCACCCACATGAATTGAATAAACTTTTTTTTATTAGTATCATATTCCATGATTACAATCTTACTAAGTATGTCTTTTTCATGTCATGGAATTGCATTTTTTTTATATTACTGCTTGTGACCTCCCCTTCTATGTATGCCTTGCGGTTATGATTAATCCTCTGAGATTTTGACCTTTCCACAGCGATCTGATCCATGGATCAAAAACAAATTAAAGGCCGTTGTACGTAGCTATCTGAGAATTTGATCTATTGCATTAAACCCAAAATCCAACAGCTTATTATTGCTCAAGCTTAGGCCTTGGAACATCGATCGTGTAGCCGCGAGCGATGGATAAGGACTTCTTACCTTTGGTTTTCGCTGTAATGAAGCCGGGTAGTCAATAGTACTGTTATAATTAAGTTAATGTTTAAATGGTATCATCATCTGTCAGGATGGCCGAGTGGTCTAAGGCGCCAGACTCAAGTTCTGGTCCTCGAGAGAGGGCGTGGGTTCAAATCCCACTTCTGACATTACCTATAAAAGAATTACTTCTATTTCTCTATTCATTTTCAACTTATATATAAAAATTCCATGTTTCCTTATAATTTAAAAGGGCGACTTCTTTTGCATTTTTCTTCGTAATGGCTATAGGTTTCGTAAAATAAATCTCAAATGAAAACCTTTTCTGCTACTTGTCCATCAATTTTCAAATGTATTCATATTCTTTATCAAAAAGAAAATGTCCATATTCAGGTGTTTTTTTCATCATTTTGACAAAGTGACACAACACCTTTACACTTTTCCTAATAAGGCCTATACTTTTTGGTAAATGAATCTCAAATAACAATGTGAAGTAAACTCCTTCTATCTAAAAGGAAGAAAATGTTTAGTACAGCGATAAAAAAAATAATAATAATTTAGTGAAAGTAGTAACAGAGCAATATGTCACTTAGCTTCACGATTATTTGATGTTGTGCAAAGCCTGTTCCTCAGAACTCTTAAACCAACTCTAATCCTCTGTTTACTAGTGTGAAGTAGCTCAATGTACACAGCCAACTCCCAGTCGTCTACACGGCTGTTGAAGAAAAAAGAAACTAATTTAAAACAAGACCAATAAACACTTACCCAATCCTGACCGTGATCATTAATCACTCAATTCCCTTACCAAATCCAGACCATGATTATCAATCACTGAATTTCCTATTGGTGATCTTCCTGAGTGAGCGAATAGAGTGCTTCATATTGTCGACCCCTTTCTTTTCCCTTGCCTCATGGGTCCAATGCTAACATTGTAGCCCTTGGCTGCTTGGCAGTCATGTAATCTATGTAACTGTACTGCCAACACCTTAGCTGGATCGACGGACACTCCATGTTTCAAGATCACATGACAAAGAAAGTTTACCTTCTCAAGCCAAAATTCACATTTTGAGTATTTGGCATATAACTTATGTTTGCGCAAAATACTCAAAACACTTCTTAAGTGATCTTTGTGTTCTACTTCACTATCTGAGTATACCAAAATATCATCCACAAATACAATAACAAATTGATCCAAGTATTCTTAAAAAACCTGATTCATGAGGTCCATAAATGTTGTGGGAGCATTGGTCAACCCAAAAAGCATGACCCTGAATTCAAAGTGTCCATATCTAACTCGAAAGCCAGTCTTAGAAACATCTTCCTCTCATATCAAGAGTGATGATAACTTGTCCTCATATCGATCTTGGAGAATACCTTCACATTCTTGAGCTGATCAAACAAGTCTTCAATTGTAGGAAGCAGATACTTATTTTTGATGGTGACTTGATTCAACATACGGTAATATATACACAAGCGCATCATTTCATATTTCTTCTTAACAAACAATATGGGTGCTCCCCAAGGTGACACACTGAACCGTTATTTTCCCGTTTTTTACCGTTATTTTCCCGTTTTTTGCCGTTTTTTATTAATTATTATTTTTTATAATTTTTAAGATGTATTAAATGTTTAATTTTTTTAAAAAATTTACCGAACTTTTCCCGTTTTATTCCCGAGATATAAAACTTTGTCGTATTATACCTGTTTTTTTTTCTCGCCGTTTAATACCCGTCCCTGTTTTTTGTGACAATGCTATATACCAACACAACGTGAGGATTCTCAGATGTCTCAAAGATCTTAGCTTTTATCATCTAAACTGGCTTCTCTTGGTTCAAGAAAAGATCATACAAGTTTGAAATCGTGAGAAGCCAAGGGCTAGTGGTGACTGAAGTCACCAAACTCTTGTATTCATCCGGGCATGCTATTTAGAGTGACTTGAACCAGCAGAATTTGTCACCCTTATATCTATACCGCTAATGTGCTGGCAGCGTTTTCACTTGAGCTAGGTAAGCCACCATCTCCCAACTCCTTTTTAATGAAAGTTAACTCCTCAAGAGCATGAGATGCTTGATCTCCTTCAATGAATTTAAATTCAAACTCTTGGAAACCAAGAGCTAATCTTCAAATTTCCTTGGATTCTACTTTCTCTAATTGGCATTTCTTCTTGACAAAACCATGTGGAGTAGTAGATATGTATCCCCACCTCCCAACCTATGTCACCGCGGTACGCGGTTTTGCCGCGCGTATCGGTACCGGTACGCCGGTACGGCAATACCGGTACCACGGTACGTAGCGGTACATTTGGATCTGGTTTCGGATCAAAACCAGATCCAAACTAAGCATGTCCGAAAAAAATCTTTTTTAAACGAGCTTCACACCCGTCAAGGTCTCCCACCACCATCTCACGTGAAACAAAAGGGTTAAAAAAACTCTTTATGCTGCTTTCTTGTTTCAAACTTTATCAATACAGGACTAAAAAAGAGTCCTTCTCACTCAAATGTCAAAATAAACCAAGATCTCCTCACTCTTATGTCAAAATTTTAAAGTTATTTTAAAGTTTTTATGAAATGGTTGTTTTTATGAGATGGTGTTTTGTTGTTTCTTAAAAAATTTATAATTTTTTAATTAAAAAATTAACTTTATTGCATAAAAGTTAAACCGTACCCGTACCATGAATTTCAAAAACGCCGTACCAGTACCCGTTTTCCCGTATCCGTACCAGCACCCGTACCCGTACCGCGGTGACATAGCTCCCAACAAAGAAAATGTGATTTTAATTTACATATTATTTTGTCAATTCCACCAAAGACCTTATTTGTTTTCAGATTCAAGCTACAAATTTGACCAATGCCTTAACCTCTTTATTTCACCCAAAAACTAAATTCTTGAAATGAGAAATTCCCTTTATCTAGGCTTTTTACAAGTTTTTTAGCTTTTCATTAAAAATAAATAAATAAAAATAACAAATAAAAACTCCAATGCTACACCTCTTGTTTCTACTGCCCACTTGAACTTCAAAATTTTACTACATAAGGTCAATGACCACTAAGTCAACTTTATTCTATTAGCACAATAATCATCTCAACATCAGGTATCTCACAGGCACGAGTCCTCTAGTCTCTTGTCCCTACCTGCAGGTAGGGGGAGGAGAGAGAGTTTGTCTACATGAGTTGCAACATTCATTCAGTTACAGGTGATAAGAGCAAGACATAAACAAGAAGAATTAGAAGTAGAACAGAGCTAGCCATAAAGGTAATCACTTTAAGGCAGTGGTGGAGCTAGCCATAACTTTTTGGTTGTGGGTCACCAATTCAAAAACCTTGGACTCTTCAAATACCCAGTAAAATGATAAATGGGCACCAATATATAAATAAGGAAATGGTTGGGGGAAACCTATACGTAAATGAGTACCTTTTGTTGGACCATGTGGGCAACAGCCTACACAAGCCAGATGTTGCTTTGCCCTTACTTTAAGACTATCATAACACGAGGTTTCAAGCTTGAACTAGACTCAACCTAGATGAAGTGAACTCAAAGGTATGGTCCATTGCCAGATTGTCAAAGCCAGTGATAGTAATAAGAGTACTTTTAGCTAATATGTTCGTGAAGACCAGCTTCATAATGTCATTGTACATATTAACCTTGGTGGAGCCCCACAGATAATAGATAGTCAACTTCAAGATAAGTGAATTAGGTCATATTGTGTAGATACCTATTTTTCCAAAGTATGTTTGAAAATTCTATATTCACAACCATATTTTGAAACCATCCAAAATTTTGTCCATCCAATTTTATTTGGCAAAGGCCTTGGCAATAGTCGGTAATTGGTGGCTCCAAACTTTAGTGTAATCAATGGCTAGTAAGCTCATGATGGCCATGTGGTCGTTGGGGGAAAAAGGGCATTAGTCGCAAAGTTTTTTGCATTGTTGATAAAGTGATTATTGGTATGTGATGATACCAAGGTTTTTATAAGTTTAAGCCCATGGTTATATTTTTATTGGTGGCAAGGGGCCTTGGTCAAAATTCAAAGCTTTACATTTCTTATGCTGTTCACCTTTGTATTAAGGGCTCACTGCACTTGCATTCCATGTCATCTTTTATATTTGATCTACGTAGTACCTTATTAGGGTTGGTCTACCCCTTGTGGATTGCTTAAATGAAGTTGGCAATCTCTCTCTCTCTCTCTCTCTCTCTCTCTCTCTCCCTCTCTCTATATATATATATATATATCTTTGTAAAAAACTAATCTAGCAAGGCCTCTTCTTCTCAACATGGGAGTCTTAGTCAGATCGAAGGCAAGGAGACCACATCAAGCCTAACGAGGACATCCCATTTTGGAAGAATTTGAGAGATCCTTGAGGTAGAATCATCTCTCTATCTCTCCAACCTTCTTCCGCTTGGATTGGTATCATCTTGGAGCTAGTAGAGCTTAAAGTTCTTGATCGAGCCAAGCAGTGTTATCGGTCTGTATCATACGATACGACTCGCCTGGATAAAGAAAAGCCAGATGACATGGGTTTGATACGCGTTATGTGTGCATATCATGCCTGTATCATGAGTATCATATGATACAAGGGAGTGTGTCGTATCTTATGATAAACCCGTATCATGCGGTACATGTTAGTTTTTAAAAAAGCGAGGCACAGGCCCCCTTTTGCGCCTTTTGTTAAAGTTGTGCTCTCCTTCTCTCTAAACTTCTCTAATGAGAAGGAGAGATTTTGCTGGTTTCTCCAAAAAAAACACTCATTTGAGGAAGAAACCATCTATTTGGTTGCTCGTGGGAGTGGTGGGAGCTTGATTCTTGCTTGAAGAAAGAGGGCTTTCAACATTTCAGCTACTAACAGAAAAGAGGCATAAACTTTCTCATTATCGTTGATTTCTTTTGTTTTTTTTTTATTACTACCTACTAACAACTACTTTTGAATTTTAGTTCTTTCTTCTTGTTTTGTGAAGATATGAGTAGAGATCCAGCATTGCAATGGTGTTCAAGGGTGAATACTAATAATAGGTTATAAAAATTAAAAGTAATTTTTTTGAGCAAGTCAAATAAGGACGGATACCTCATTTTAAACATCATGTAGCTGGGACACACACCAATGTGATTAAGTGTGATGGTTCCAAAGAAAATCCAGTACCCCCAATTGTTAGACATCAATGTATGGAAATGCTCAATGCAACTAAAGTAATTGGGATTGAGAAAAAAATAAATGATGCTGAGGTAGGAGATGGGGATCCCATTGAACTTGAAGAGGAAGGAAGCAAAGATGAAAACATTGTATTGAAGAAAAGGCCGTTGGTGCCAAATTGGAAACAAGTAAAAGGAAAGGTGTCATGCACAGAGGCAGTTCTTCAAGTTATGGTAAAAGAAGAAGAGATGGTGATACTACAAGTTCAAGAGGACAGGGAATGAGCCAAAATGGTGGAGGAAGAGCCCGTAGAGTAGCTACTAGAAGGTTGAGTAATGGGTCTGGTTTGATCCACAATTTTTTTTCATCTTATACTAATGCAGGTGCTCAACATAAAATTCGTACAGCCATGTACTCTAAAGACATTGGGCAACAAGTAGATGATATAATAGGCAGGTGATTTTATTATGCATTTGTTCTCTTTAATGCAGCGTTTTCAATTTCAAGCTATAGTGGACGTCATTGCTTGTGAGGGCCAAGGGTACAAAATGTCATTTTATCATAAATTGCGAGATAAAATTCTTAACAATGCAATTAGAGATGTTAAAAAATATTGTGATAATTTGAAAATGAATTGGAAAGGAGTATGATGTACTCTGATGGTAGATGGTTGGACAGACAAGAGGAATATACCATTGGTAAACTTCCTTGTATATTGCCTTTTAAGTATAGTGCTCTTAGATACTCTTAAGACTTCTAAAGTTTTATTGATACATTTTGATGAAGTTGTATAAGCAGTTGGGCCTAAAAATATTGTGCAATTTATTAGAGACAATGGAGTAAATTACAAACATGCAGGTGAGATGTTAGCAGCATGATATGAGACATTCTATTGGATCCATGTGCTGCTCGTTCATTAAATTTAATGTTTCAAGATCTTGGTGAATGAAATGATTTGAAGTTCCCAAGTCAATAATGTCATGAAATCACTAAGTACATTTACAATCATACTTATGTTTTGGATTTAATGAGGAAGTTCACAAATGGGATTGAATCTATTCGACCAACACAAACAATGTTTGCCACAAATGTTTTGACTATGCAGGGTATAGTCCTCTAAGGCAAATGTTCTCAAGTGATGAATGAGTTACATATCCATAAGCCTACAAAATCAAGCTACTGCAATTGTGGATACTATATCTAGTAATGAATTTTGGGAATCTTGCACGATGTTGTTGAAGATTTGTTTACCTCTAGTGAAAGTTCTTAGATTGTGATAGTGATCAAAGGCCTTCCATAGAATATTTGTATGAAGCTATAGACAGGGCGAGTGAGAGCATTAGAGATAGATCAAAGGTAGTTTGGACAACTTCATTGCTCACTTCATGCAGCAGCCTACTACGTAAATTCTTCTATTAAATATTTTCCCATTTTTGAAATGGATAAAGAGGTCGAGTATGGTATATTGGACTGCATTGATGTATTAATCAATGACCATACAAAACAAGATGCTATCCATTCAGAAATCTACAAGTACGGTACTTACTTGTTTGGGTATCATTGGGAGAGATACCGCAGTTCGATGTAGGACATCCTTGCGTCCATGTATTAGAAACATGAACTCTATGTAATCATTACCTGCTTTTTAAGTTTTAGTTTGTTATTCAAATTTATTTGGTGTTTTAGTTCGATGTAGGACATCCTTGCATCCATGTATTTGGTGTTTTGTTTGAGTTTTAGTTTGAAGGCATTGGATCAATTCCTGAAGAAAATAATAAGGAAGATGAAAATGATGATTAGATAATTTAGATTCAACACATTGATTGATGAATCATGTGTATTTGTGATGACTAATGGCTGCGATGAACTATGTGATGAATTTGTGATGACTTATATGTGATGAATTTTTATTTATGAAATACATTTTTCTTGATTTTTCTGAATTTTTGGCCATTTTTTTTTAATTTTTTTAATTTTTTTCTGATTTTTTCTATTTTTTAGATTTTTTGGTAATTAAAAACTAATTTTACGATACATTACGGTTCATTTATACGTTACAATACGATGTATAGGTTGACCTGACCGATATGCGATACGATATGCTAGTGACAACATCGGAATCAAGTCTTGGAGAGTCCCTATATTTGTTCCTTCGAGTTGCACCCAAAGTAAGATATGCCCATCTACTATCCTCTCATGGTGAGGTTCTTCAAATGAAGCCCCTACACTCATTTCTGTTTTATTTGCAAAATCAATTGGAGATGATAGATGTTTAAACTTAGATGCAAGAAATATGTTGAGAGCCACGAATGGGCCAGATTTTTTTTATTTCATTTGTATGAGGTTGGGACATGTCCAACCCAAAGGTGAACCCTAAGAAGTACTTACATGTTAAAATGCATATGCATGCATTCTTTCATTTTTTTTCCTCAAATGAAAAAAATGAGTCATTTCATTTTTTTACATGTCATACCTCTTCCAAGAATAATATCATTTTTCAATCAGCCCCCTACAAGCCCACGGCCCCACGTAGCTTTTCAAATGAGTCCCTTGAGAGCACCCTATCGAGAAAGCAAAGAGCCCTTCATTGTATCATGGGCAGGATTCAAGCAAGCTTAAAATGCAAGATTATGCTATGATGTCATGATCTATGTATTTGTCCCGCTGTTTCCGAAAGGTATGTATGATCTCATCTTGTTTATAGCTTTATAGAACTAAGATGAAAAGCTTCTTGTTAACGATACATGAAAGCATTTTTTACAGCAAAAGCAAGTTTCGTTCAAGTTATTTTATTCCCTAATTTGGTCAAACCCCAAGAAGGAAGCGGATTTCTAAAACACTAGAAAGAAAAACGCGTTTTTAGAAAGTAAATATTCCAAGCATGATTTTAAAAATCAAAAGCTTAAGAGATGGTAAGATCTCGTTAAGCTTGTCTACTTAAAAGGATTGTTGGAACCAAGAGCCTTTAGAAATGATAAAATGTCACTGTGAGGTGATGAGATTTCATGAAATAGAAGATTCTCATTCAAGTCAAGTTTTCTAGATCAACTAAACCAAGAATTTGTGATTTCTCATTATACTCGACAAAAATCAAGATTCTATAAAACCAAGAAGTTGAGAGGTTTTCATGAAACTCGACAAAATCAAGAACTTCAAAAATTTTAAAAAAAAAAGAGGAAAAGGAAAAAAGAAAAACTTGTAAGTTTTCATCAAGAATTTCTAAGTCCTTATCAAGTTTACAAACCTATACCGCTTCAAAAGTTTGTAAAGTTATAAGCTTTCAAAATCAAGTGTCTCAAATTGAAAAGACATTTGAAACAAAGAATTGAAAGACTTTGAAAAGTCCGAACCTTTGAAACTAGATTTCTAGAGTTCAAGCCTTCAAAATGTTCTTCAGAAAACCCAAAAGGATCGATCCCCTGAGGGAATTGGCCCTTGATTCTCAATATCAAGGAGCCACCCAAGGGTCGACCCATATTTCAATTCAAATCTTCATCTACCCTCTATGTCGATGTTGAATGTGATGAAATGAATGGAATGAATGGTTGATAATAAAGTGATGAATGGTTGTCCATGCACACAGATTTCGCATTCATGCATAGCACGAACACTTGTAGTCAACACGAATGGCACTTGTGCAACCCTTTCGTGAGCCTAAGTAGATTAATTCTAAACCATACCCATGATCGAAGTCATTGTATTGTAAGGTCTTGACTCCTACTTAGACCCAAAGAGGATATAGTAGCAGTGGCCAAAATCAGACCTCTTTTCTATCCAATGTTTAGTAAACAAACCCTTCTATCCAGCAACCCATTTCTAGACAAAGTTGCGTTCAAACTCTCTTTAAATCAACAACACCAAAGGTTCCAAGCATAATTTCAAGTTCTTTGATATTATTTCAAGCTTGGTTAAAAACAAATCTCTTTTAAGGTTTTTGAAAAAGGATTTAAGGTTACTAAGTCCTTCCAGGACTGATGTTTACTTCTCCAAGCTCTTAATAGCTCTAATCTGTCAAATCAAGATCTTCAAAAATTTGAAAAGCAATGCACGATAGCCTCTTTCTAGACCTAAGTACCAAATGTTTAGTCTTCAAATCAAGCATTGTTTGAAGCAAAATCCTTCAAATTGAATCATCAAAATCCTAAACTATGCACAAACATATCATGATAATGCCAAGATGACTCGGGATACTTGAGGAAAGTAATTAATCCTTAGCCTGGTTACTCCCAATAGAAGTGTCAGCTGGACCTCGTGTCAAGGGGTGGGACTCTTTTTCAACTACAAACTCGATTACAAGCTTTTCAAAACTAGGCTATTTGCACAACCAAATTTTTGGATGCAATGCAAGCACGTATCAAGCATTGATCTCAAAAAAGTACGTAGCTTCTCATTAGATTGTTCGATTTCTCACTGTATTCTAGACTGTAAAGGTTTTTACTGCATGAAATCATCTTTCAGCAGTTGACAAGCATCATTAGTCCAAGTATTGGTGCAAGAAAAGATCAAGTTGCCCATCCTTAACCTTATTTTAGGGGGAGGTTGATCCAAACTTAAATTGCAGTCAAACCCACATCTTTTTGAAAAAAGTAAAATTTTTCTCAAACATCTTTAAGAACCTATGTGATATGGTACGTCTAAATTGCCCAAGAACCCATGGTACGTGTATAAGACGACACGACCCACGTATGGCTGCATTTTAAAACATTTAAAATTATATTTTCAAACATAACTTTTTCCTCTAATTTTGATTTTTTGTTTTTTTATATTTCCCTTCCACTAAGATTCTATATTTTCCTCGCACCTTTCTTTAATATTGAGAAGTTTTGTGGATTATAAGACCATTAATGCTTTTTTTCATTTTATCATTTTTGAGAATATAAAATTGTTGTGTCCAAGCCCGTAACGCCGTACCCAAACCCGTACCATGCCCGCACCATGTGACATAGTCAAGAACAAGTTTCCTGCTGAAATCGTGATCAAGCCTGCAGTTGCAAACCTTACGGGCAAACTTGAGTGTACTGCAAAGTTATGCCATCACAAGCTTGAGCCAGTTGTCTAGTTTCCTAATGGCGAACTTGAGTCTGCCAAGCACAATAACATTTCGCCCTTTAATATGACCAAAAGCATGCATAATCAGCACATGCATTGACAAATAATTGCAACAACATAAATGTGAGGAATATGGATCCTCTCATCAGGCAAGCATGCTTGTAGTGCCAATACAAGCATGAATAACGTCTCAATAACATACAAGGGCAATCATTCACTGATCTGAAATACTCTTAAAGACATGCATAGATACATATTTTTCCATCTGCAAAAGAGTGTGCCACTCCTGAAATGTCCTTGCATGTATGCATCAATACAAATTAACATGCATATGCATAAGCATGAAGCACACGTCAATAACATACATCTTTTGTCATGCATATGTTTGTATGCATGCACACATGTGCATCCATTAATCCACTATTTAAAAAGTGAAAACTAAGAGCTGCAGAGTGGATGTAATTTAGTTTGATCAAACGGCAACCTGCACATAATGATGGCCTTGTCAGATCTGGTTGGAAATTTGATCTCAATCCAATTTAGAAACCTATGCAATGTCTACATGAGTTCCCATAATATCCTTTAATATGCATGTGGGTCCGTTTCTAGCATCCAATACAACTTTTGACCTTCATCCCGGCAATAGACTTTCCTACATTTGGGCATTATTAAACTTTCAACCAAATCATAAATGGTCCACAATCAGCCTGACACATGGTCAAGCTAATTGAGAACCCATCATGCTTATTCTCATTTCTATCTCACCAACAGAAACCATTTATTGGTTTGAATAATAGCAATTGCTTGCTAAACAAATACATCCAGCAAAACCTCATTAGTTTTGCTATAACTGGTACTTGAACTCTGCCAAAAACCTGTGTTGGATTCTGAAAATCAGATAGTACAGCATCAAGCTATGCCTTGCCAAAATCTACCTTAAGAATCAATTAATTTAGTTGCACTAAGATAAAAACAATTTAGTTGCACAAGTGATCGATCGTTGAGTGCTTAAGATGCTTTGATTAAAGCAAAATCTCGATCATTGTTCATCGCCAACTGTTTTAAGAAACTGTAACGCGCACTCACCCTTTAAAGCATTGCACCCTTCTTGATTTCTTTCGATGATGTTGATTCTCGTAACTCTGCTACAGTTTGTCCTCTCTCTCTCTCTCTCTCTCTCTCTCTCTCTCTCTCTCTCTCACACACACACACACCAGCTTCATGAGCACTCTCTACCTCCAATTTCTATAGCTTCATTTGGGAGCATGTGACCTTATCCGAAGAATGGATCACATCTGGCCTAAAATCAACATGAGGGTTTGGCGGAGTAGCATTCTCTAGTTTTCCATGACATTACTCAGCTACTCTCAGGGAACAGACTTGAGATGATAGAGGATCGCAAGTGTAGGATTTTTCTAGAAAATCGGAGGCGTAACAGAACTTGAGGACCAGGACGACCATATTTTAGTTTAAGGGCAAAATTCTTACTTTAAATTGTATTCACTTCCACTTTCACGGCACATAAGCCAAAAGCCAATCAAAGAACATACCCGGTTGCTACCAAGAATGCTAGATTTCCCAACTGTTGATATTTATGCTGATTGTCAAATATAGAAACCAGAAATCAACATATAATAAAGACTTGAAATATTAAAGAAAAGCAAATAAATGAAGAGTTCAATTCCAACATCCAAATCTCTAACCTTATGGAATTGCAATCTCTGCGTTCTTTAGTTTGCCAGCCAATATAACCAAGATTCTGTAACACCAGTTCCTCCAAGCTACAAACATCACAAGTCAACAAGTAGTCCATCATTGCAGCCAACACAGCAAACACGCATGCAACAATAACTACACAGATATCATACGTGTGTGTGTGTGTGTGTGTGTGTGTGTGTGTGACACGAACACATACACAGAGAGAGAAAGAGAGAGAGAGACCATATCATGATGCCAGAAGCAGTAGATAGTTTACCATATTCACAAAGGCTTATAGTTGCTTCTCTTGAAAAACCAGTCCAAGTTTGAGGGCAGCCACCACAAAACTATGCATAGAAATAGTCTAATAGCTGGCAACCACCACCCAATATTAAGGCTAACAGCTGCTCCAACAAGCCCAAAGTTTAGATGGTAAATGAGAAGCCAGCTCAAAACACAATGTACTGTGAAAGCAATGGCAGCAACCCAAACAATGATGATATTTTTCGATTGGTGCTGTAGGAATCTCGGAAATGAGAACAAGAAAACAAAGGCAAAAATGTTGAGGGATGAACTGAAGAGCCAAGGGCCCAGCAAGCTCTGCGATAGCGTCTGTTTGTCCAACAAGCTTTAGGATTGGAGTCGCGAAGATATAGAGTGGTAACATGAGGACCACATACATGAACATCACAATGAAAGAACGTTGCAGATAGATCCCAAGAATGTAATGTCTTTCAGCGCCAAATGCTTAGATACAGAGTGTCTGTAATTCACTTGCCATCCCCACCTGTCAAAACCATCCCCAGATTCATTTAGCAACAAATCCTATTGTGCCAAGTTCCTTTTTTTCTTTTAATGGAGGAAACATGAACTGAAATCACATTATGTGGATAAAGAAACAGAGGCATATAGATGGTCGAGCAATGAGAGAGATTTGAACACATTAATCTTCAAAAACAAGTTGATGTGCAGTTTAATGAACCTTCATGCCTACTCAGTCAAGAGTAGGCCGATAGAGATCACAGGTCTGCTGGCTAAAAAATCTGGATGAAGTATCAGATTCAAAGCATAAGGAAGCAGATCACCAGGCATCGAAAAAACGAGAAAAAAGAGTTACTAAATCTTACTAGATATCCTAGAAAAACAACATTGAATATATGAGAGGAAGTTCTTTTATCTTGAACTAAAATTTAGCCGCCATATTCCAGAAAGAAAAAAACAATAGTTTTAGATAGAAACTGCACAGTACACTTTCTGTAGTAAGTTCCATGCACAAAAAAAAAAGGTGCTCTCTGATCTTTCAAATTCCATGGAGCGCATGACGGTGGCAGTAGAGGTAATGTCGAATGAAGGAACTCCAAAAGCGAGAAGAGGGACAAGAGACATAACCATCAACTCCAGATTGAGCGCCACGTTGACAGTCTTGGCGATAGAGACAGCGGCGAGCTCTAGGTCGCCCAGGTGACCGACAAAGGCCTGAGTGACCACGTTCATCCCATATCGCTAGCCTACTGAATACAGTCGGTCCGGCGGATCGCCAGAGCTTTCTTTGTCCCTACCAGCGTCCTCTGCACGGATAGAGGAGCATCACTCGTCCTGCCATTATCTAAAAATAGGACATTTCCTTAAGGCTGCACCATTTCTTGCGCTTACAGAAAGACTTGGCAGTTTATAGTTAGATTCTGCAACCTTCAAGAAGAAACCAGAATCAATAACCCCCATATGGCACATCCTCACTCCTTTGGAAACAAGAAAGAGGAAAAGGGAACCATGACTGGGTGACCTTTCGATTGAAATGGAGCATTTAAATGCAATCTACATGGTAGCCTAGCAATAGCGGAGGCAGGTGTGGCCGGTGAGGAAGTTGGTCCACATGGACCCCACATATACTGCTTAAATTGGAGGTTCTTTGAAAAACGTAAAATTGAGTCATCGTACCTAGTGCCCCTCCATAAAACTTCTTTGGACCTTCACTTTCAACGAAACCAGAAGGCAAACCTTGAGTTTTAGAAAGAGGCAGATGAAAGTAATTAAACGGTGAAGCAGATGGAGTGGCAGAGTCGAAACGAGGGTCAAAGATTGCAGATAAAGTATAAGGTCAAATGAAACGAAGCAAGATAACTTGAAAAGGACTGTTTTCTCTTTGTTTGAATGCATGGAAGTTGGAACATCATGTTGGTATAAGTGGAAAGCTTGAACCTCTCACATGGGGTACGGGTGCACGTGCGGGTACGAACCATTTCAAAAAACTTGGGTGCGGGATATGGCCGTACACACACACACATATATATATATATATATATATATATATATATATATATATATATATATATATATAACTTACAATAACATATTCATATATTCATAAATCATGATCCAAAATTTATAGATACTACAACATAGAACTCTATAACATCAAGACCTAAACAAAAGCTAGAACCGTTGTTGAGAAAACGTTATGTTTTGAGGTTTTCAGTATCGTTGAAACTTTTGTTAAGTAGTTCTTTGAATTTTCAATAGTTATTGGACTCTTTATGTAAAGGGTTATGTTTAACCCTACTTAGTTCCTTTTATTATATTAGAAGTGTGGGAGCTGTAAGAAGTGGATGAGCTCCCTTCTCTCTCTCTTGTCTTCTCTCTTTTTCTTTGGTCTTCCGGATTCGACATTGAAGTTCAACAACCACTAGACTGCAACAATTAAACATGTAAAATCAGTATAGAACAAGGATTAAGAACTAGGAATCACCAAGCAATTAAAAAAAAAAAGAGAGAAAAAGAAAGAAAGACTCTTCGATCAGCTAGAATAAAACAAAAGAAGAAAAAAGTGAAGAAAAAATCGAAAAAGAAGGTCAAACAAAGAATCGGGAAAAAAGGTCAAACAGAGATTCTTCTGTCAACATCTCAAACCAAAATGAAAAAAGGAGGCCATCTAAGAAGAGGGAGTACCAATGGATTCATCAGAATGGTAAAGGAAAAAAAGGAATCATTAATATCAACAATCGAGCAGAAAGAAGCACCACACAACAAGAATGCCTGGATATAAAAAGAAAAGAAGATTGATGGGCTCTGGTGATCATCACCGAGAAAAACTAATCAACCAAGAATTAGGATTTTCATTGTAAAGACTTCAGACGAGAGAAACAAAAGCCATCCCAGAGAGAAAGTGAGAGAGCATTGTCCCTCGACATCAGCATCTGGTCCACCGACACCAGAGACGATGGAAGGCTCAGTGCATTGACAATGCACACGAGAAGATGGAAACAAGCAAATACCAAGAAGATGATTGGCTCGTCTTTCGCCGCCCACCATCGCTGCTCGCTGTTGGCTGCTTGCCGTAGGTGCTCGCTGTTTGCATGCCGTCGTCGGTCTCTGTCGGTGAAGAGTGAAGAGGAAGAACCATAGTCGATGAAACGAAAATATGTTTAAGGGTTTCGATAATTTTAATGTGAAAATTGTAAAACCGTTAAAATGTAAAACATGTTAAAATCAAAGACCGAACCATTTTGGACTCGGTCAACTTTGGCCGAGTCCAAAAAAAGGTCGAATTCAACCCTAGGTATGTTGACCGTACCCGATGTTGTCAACGCCGCACCTGCGCCACACGCACCCATACCGGTGTAAGAGGAGTACCCGTGTTACATAGGCTCTAACTAAAATGCAGAGAATAGCATGAGGCAGGGCTGCATGGAACAGGCCATAGATCCTGAAAGGAGGAACTGAAGTGGACAGCCACCGTAACCTAACGTATGTTCGACTACGAGTTACCCTATCTAACGTAATGGCAAAGGTAAAACTATAGATGTTTCCCTATAGCAGTATTGTTGTGTAGAGCTTAGTTTGGTCATGGCTTGTCCCAAGTTTTCCCCTTTATAGGGTGCTGGATCATCGGCTCAAAAAAAGAACGCAAGAAACTTTAATTATTCGTTTAATATTAACTATTAAGTCATTTTTAGGAACATGATATTACAATTTTAATATGTACGTAGCAACTGATGTAACTAAAGGCTGGTTTGAGTAATTTTGGATAAGTATATTTATTATAGACTGGGGGGTGTGCAGTGTGGACAGGTCCCTATCGATCACTTTCAGAAAACTGGAATGTTAGGGAAACTACTGATAAAGGGTTCACTCCATGAACTCCAAGGGAAAGGCTAAAAAAAGCTAACTCGTACGAAAAAATAGTTTTAAGTTTTCAAAACATAAAATAATTAGATTGTGTTCTAATTAAATAAGCAAAATTCTCCTGAAACATGCATCAGAGATTCAGAATACATCTAAATGTTGAAAATTAATAGTGATTAAGATGATGACTCTTTCGCAGTATCCTTTCTTTTTCCTGGTTAAATTTGGCAGTTTATTTTAATCAATTTAATGCTCCATAATATTAGGATGTATTAAACATTGAGGATGTTCTGAAAAAACCTGGAACTGGAAAGGCAAGGACAAATATAGGAAAATATGGTGGGTAGATGCGGTAATCAAAAACTCAAATAGAGAATAAACAGTAAAAATATGAAATTTAGCAAATTTCCAATACTTTTTCCTTAGATATAACATATTTCCAAGAAAAACAACACTGATGCAAGAAGATGCTGTATACCAAAGCAGAAACAAAGTACATGTAATCCATCATGAACGAGTTCTTGCCACTTCTCCAAACTGCAGAAGCAATGAAACATTGGAAATCAGCACTTCTTTGGAACTTCATTTGACCTTGGAGCTAGAAATTTGAAAGATTGATCAATCTAGCGCTGTACCTCAAACTTCAATTGCAATTAATGCTTCATATACGAACAACCCATCTAGGCATAAATAGTGTGAAGATCGAAAGGTCAATCAACAAATAAAATATCTGCTAGATGGTAAGAAGAAATTGCTACTAACAACATATCGGAGATATATAGGAAAAATAAATAAAACAGAAGATGGAAAAAAAAGAAGTCTATGCCAATCTTGGACATAGGAGTGAGTCAAGTGACCCTATCAGACTCTAAAATGCTATGGATGTATTGGGATGAAATTGAGCCAAACTAGGTACACCCATTTGAAAACCAGGCACAAAACTTGGAGATATAAACACACTTCAAGGGATACACCCTTGAAGATTCCAGCAGCTTCAATAAGTTACACAAACCAAACCTCAAACTTGAGGAGAAATAAATATATATGAGCTCAAGTAGATACACAAGAACATGCCTAATAGCCCTAACAAAACAAGAGAACAACTGCACTATTTATAGTGGAGAGTACACAAGGAGGAGAGAGATCTAGTCATTGGACTAGTTCCAACGGCTAGAATTCTAGTCGTTGGGACTATTCCTCCTTTAGACAACAAGGTAAAAGTAGGAGGATAAAAATGAAAATTAAAAAAACACAGAAAAGGAAAGATACATAAAAAAAAAGGAATATATATATATATATATATATTAGGATACTTAGGTTGTTTATGTAATATACATACATATATATATATATATATATATATAAGACATATATTAGTTGACTAATATATGTAATTGTTGAAGTATGTTAGATGGGTCTCGAGACCGGGTCCGGATCCATACCTGATCCATCGTGTAGCCCTTGTTGGGCCTTACTTTAAATATTATAACCCTAATTTTGAGTGTGTGAATGAAATCTTAAGAGAAAGAGAGTCTGGTTGAAAGTGGGCACCAGTTCCTCCTCATCTGTGGTTTTTTCCCTCTTGTTGATGGTTTTTCCACGTTACATTGTGTTCATCATATTTATTTTTCCTATTTTTCGTGTTTCTACATGGTATCAGAGCCAACGAGTTTGGGAAATTTTTGGCAGTCGTGACGTTTCGGTCCTGACCTTTCCCTCACTCGCTACTGCTGCCGCCGCTGCTACTGCCGCCACCGCCGTCACCTGGGAACGCTACTGTCGTCGCCGCCACCTCCACCACTGGCTGCATCGCATGAGATCCTCTGCGTCGCCCGACATTACTCCATCACCCGGCGAGTTGTTTCTGTTCAGCCCCCATTTTTGCTGTGGTGGAGTTCCCGTTTTTGGCCCGATTGTTCCCGTGCGTCGCCTCCTGTCTCTATCCAACGACGTCGCCGGCCGACGTCTCCAGAGTCGCTGCCCTCTTGCGGTCTCCTGCTGGTCTCCCATCGTTGCATGTCGTCTGTTCCTTGATTATCAGCCAGGTACCATCTCCCTCAGAGTTGTCGCCCTCCCCTGCTGTCGTCTTCTACTCTGCCGCCTGGAGTCGTCGCCTTCTTGCTTCCCTTCTCTGTCTGCTCTGCCCAGGCCGCCCGACCCTGCCTTGCCAGCCGCCGTGAGTTCTGGCGTCATTCCGCTGCTGGATCGCTGCCCTGTTCTTAGCCACCACTAGTTCTGCCATTGCTAGTGTTCTGTTTAAAGTCACCAGAGATGGTGTTGTCGTCCAGAGTTGCCGCCAGTGTTTGTTTCTGTTTGTCGTCGGTGTTCTGCTGCTACTGTTTTTTTGCTCTCTTTGTAGGGCTGGTCTGTGATTATGGCAGCTTCATCCTCGTCGACCGTCAACACTGATCAGAATGAAATTGGGGCTTATAGAATTGAGAATGTTCTAATTCATGTCACTACCATTCATCTTACCAAAGAAAACTATCTTCAGTGGTCTGCTGCTATCACCATGGGGATTGCTGGTCGTGGTCGGATTGCTTATGTGAATGGAAGAAAGTCTGAACCAGTAGAGACGAGTGTTGCGTGGGATACTTGGTTTCTTGAGGATAATCAAGTAAAAACTTGGATTGTCAACTCTGTTTCCGTTGATATTCAACCCCTCTGCAAGAGACATGTGGGTGATTTTGAAACAAATGTATGGCCAGAAGAAAAAGGCTATCCGGACTTACCAACTAATGAAGACTGTCTATGGACTTCGGCAAGGGAACTTATCTGTAGCATATTACTATGGGGCTTTGAAAGCCAAGTGGGAGGAGCTTGACTATTATTCTGATGTTACTTGGAACTGTCCCCAAGATCAGGTGCTTTATGTAGCTAAAGAGTGGGAAAACAGGGTGTTCCTCTTTTTAGAGGGTTTGAATGATGAGTTTGAAGGTGTTAGAAGCCAGATTCTGAATTCAGAAGAAGTGTCGAGTATTGAAGATGTGTACTCTCATGTTGAAGCTGAAGAACAGAGAAGGCTGGTTACAACTGAGGGAAAGAGGGATCTCATGTCGTATAATGAGAGATCTGCTCTTGTTAGTCGTGGTCCTGGAGGCTACTAGATCTCTTCGCAGATGCACTCACCGGTACAGATCTGAAAAAATTCACCCTAACATAGAAGAAATACGGCGATCAATTCACCAGTGGAGATAACCTATACAGGTGATCTCTTTCTCCGCCAAATATACCGATGAAAATTATCATCGGTATGGACAATCACCGGTATAGATCTATACCGGTGATACTGGGCACCGTTACAGCCCTAGATGACTTTCACCACCCACCAGTGTTTCCGACTTGGTTGGTTCGCCTATTTATCCCATTGGCTTAATAAAACTGGCTATTCCATGAGTTTCGTAATTACAAGCAGGAGCTGCTGAATTAATAAGCCAACCAAATAGAAATGGCCTGTCCAGAACTAGTACCAACAATTTTCACCTTCTCAAAATGCATGGCCACATTGAATGTGCTGCATCCTATGTTTTCTGTGGAAGGCACAAAAGAACCTGCAACTGCAGTAAATAAGCAACATCCTCCTCACACAGTGCACCATCAGCTACAGCAAGCTGGAGCTTCTACCGATATATTTCTAAAAGTTGTTGACTCCATACATTATGCAACTTAAGCCAACGATACATGAAAACCTTTGACCTTTTCCAACAGTTGAAACATCTGTTGCCCTATCAGTTTTCTTAGACAAGAGGCTTTTTTAAGTTTTAATCTTCCAAACATGTCATTTCTTCCACATTATAAATTCTTGAATTTTGTTGTTAACCACGACACAGCACAAAGTCGTTGCCCTGCTCCTTTATCTAAAAAATCACATCAGAAAAGGATTTAAGAAATGGCATTCAATCATATTTTGATTTGGTTCAAAATAAAAATATTTGATTGGATTTGAACTTCGATTTGGATTTTGATTTTAAATAGATATCCTACATCCATTATTAATATATTTGGAAAATCAATTTTTAATCTATCATAATGCAGGATTTGGATTTTGTTGTGTATATAAAAATCCGAATCGGATTCAGTCATGAATTTGAAAAGCTTGACCTAAATATGACATCTATTTTTTTTCATTCATATCAAATCTAAATATGCCAATATCCATTAAATCAGATATAGTAAAATGTACGTCTAATTCAAATCTGACATCCATGCTTTTATGCCTAACCACAACTCAGCAATAACCGTAAAGAAGAGAAAAAAGTAAAACAACTTTGGCCTTTTGCTGCATTTTCATAAAAAAGTTACAAAAAGGTACCCAACCTTTGACTTGTTATTGCAAAGTCACTGTCAACATCACATCGCATTCAGTTATTTCAGCCTTCCACTCTAATGAATAAAACAGGATGCATGTAGTGACGTTAGAGATTAACTAAGACGCTTTCCTCTTGGAACATTTTGCCGCTTAATTATTGCCATGTTGGGTTTGCTTTAACAAAAGCATTTTCGTTTAGATGCTAAACCACGATAGTACATCATTTTTTTCTCCTCATTAATTATATTAAATATGATTATATAGAGGCGTACCTGCGAGGAATCACAAGAAGTCAGCTTCTAGAGAGAGACAGAGAGACTTTGGCACGAAGCAAACTTTTTTATTAAAGTTGCAGTTCGTTAACAAGCATTTGCATCTTTTAATAACCCAAAAAAGAATATGAGATCTTTTTTCCTTTTTTGATAAAACCCGAAAAAAAATATCTGAATTTGTTTTTATGTTTTTCTTTTTTCTACTGAATGTTTTATATGACAGCAAACATCCCAATGAGAAGGGAGATAAAATAAGAAGTGAGGATTTTATGAGTCTGAAAATAATACATACAGTCAGTTTTCGGTCGCATTTTTTGGATTGTTTTATTTTGCTTATCATGAGGACAGTTAAATTAACTATTCAATAGGGTTTGCATCTTCATAGCTGTGACCGTCATGTTGTATTGGATGATATTATATTGGAAATCTCGAAGTACAGAATGTCAACACGAAGACTTAGTTTAGGTCTTCATCTTAGCACTGTGCTTTCATTTATATTACTATTTTTTTAATTGGACACATTTGACACGACATCATGAAGTGTATTGATTAGGCATTTCACATCATATAATAAATACGTGTATACATGAAAGAAGCTATTGGAAGATAAGAGGTCCACTAAGATATCTATGCTGCCATGTGTCAATTATTGCTGCTAAAAAATTAATTTTAGCCATCCGACAAACAACATAGAATTCTCTTGTGCACACATATATATGTATATTTTCCCTTTCCTGAAATATGCTTCTCCTAAGCGTCAATATCAAGAAAACTAATTATTTTTATGATGAATTGAGCTCATTCAGCTCTTGCTACCCTCTTTCAAGTGTATCATCCACGGGTGCATTCTTGCCCTGGAATCTTATCTACACAGACAGATGCATCAAAGTGATGATGCTACAGACACATCTTCCCATCCATGCATGCAATCCTCATACTTAGTTTTCTTGTTGCTACCTTTATTCATTAGGTGATATATCAAAGCAAAGCATGTAAAAAGCCATTTGGTAGCCAACGATAAATAGACACACACACACACACACACATATCTGCACATACTAAAGTGATGATAAGTTGAATGGACAACTCACCTTAAACTCACATTGGTGGGAGGGTTTAGAATACTGGAAATATTTGATAGAAGGATATTATGCAAATCTCTGCAATAAACAAATAAACTAAATTACATGTAGAACAAGAAACAATCATACAAAAATGTTGTCAGATCACCCAACAGGTCTATGGCCAGTGTTAATGGAGATAAATTTAATTTAACCTACCCACTTGAAAACAGAATAGAGCATCTTATGGAGCAATAAGAGGTATGACATTATGCCAACGTAAAAGCTCAACAAAAAAAAAAGGCAGACCATAAAAAAAAAAGTGAAAAACAACAAAAAAGTTTTGAAAACATACGCTACGAGCCGATCCTTAGAACCATAAGTTCTGTTCTCCCAAATTGTGCCTCGAACCATTCGACTGATTATTTTTCAGAGATCTGTAAAAGAATATATCTAGTAAGCTTCAAAAAATACAAGCATTTCAGAGTAAAAACACACAACCTGATTGATGATACTGCAGTGAAATTGACAATATAAAAGCAACACCTATGGCTAAAAAACTTGCTTTCCAAGTTCAATGTGAGACGAGGGAGCTCAATCAAAATTTTGAGGAACAGTGGGTCTACAGCATGCACCCACACAACCCAAAGACCAAACTCAAATTCACGTTAAGAGCTGGCCCCCACGATTGCGCTGGACCTTTCCACCCATGGGGAGGGACTTATTCGAGCCCGAAACCTCTCACTTTAGCCTTTTCCAACTATATCTGAGCTATATTTTAAAAGCGTAGATGCCTTGACATGAATTAGGTCTTCATAGAAACTTTTTCCTTAATATACTATATCAAGTCAGTTTATTGAAGCTATTCCTAAGAAATTGTTTGGAAAGCATAGAGAAACTCTTGGCTTTCATTATTTTTTTCCAAGTTTTTACTATTCATAACATTTTTCACAGCTCTTGTCCTTTTCTTGTAAAAATGATAATTCCCCAAATTATAGTAGCTAGGTAAGTCCTTGTTCATTATGAACCAAAATCCCCAAAGTAGCACAGCCCAATAGAGTCGTGTTTTAGCAAAACAACAACATGTGGACCAGTGCAGAGAATAAACAAAACTGGATGTTTTCTCCTCAAACAATTGCTTCATAGTCCAGTTATCATTACAGTGCGTCACTAGATTACCTTTACGCAGCTTACGAGCCACCTATGGATCAATTCACTGCACAAGTTCTGAAGGAAATTTTCTTTGCTAGTTGTTCTCTCCAATTCTCCCTGAGAAAAAATGCTTTTGAAAACCGTCTAAGGTAGAATACAGAGACAACTTCAAGCGTTTCAGCTTCAGATTTGTTTAAACCAAATATATCCTCCAAATTGTCCAAAGCAGTAAGCTACATGTAGAAAAAGAACAAAGAAAAAGGTTAGAAAATTATAAGCACAAGAAAGGAAGCAGCAACTAAGGACCTCCATCTATTTGCATAACCTACAAATGTATTGGACATCTATGAATCCAGAAACTGCATAATGTAAACTCACATTTTTTTCTTCAACATGCCCATGATAGAAAGCTTGCATTAAATATGATCGATAAAGAAGCCTCAGATCCTCCACGTTTCCATCACCATCAAGTTTACCACCTAAAACAAGAATATATAGTAGTGACCAGAAATTGCACACAACCTTCTCAATAAAGCCACAAAAATCGGCTGAGTGACATGCATTCTCATAAAATCAACTGAAGTATAGAGGACAAATATGAAACTAAAAGTGTCCAAATTTCTCCACATATCAACTATCAAGTTTGAAATACAGGCTTTAAGCTTGACCCTCATAATGTGTATTCGTTAGCTTGTTCTTGGAGAAAATTCTCATGTGTGTCCCTTTTCATCATTATATAAATGAAATGAGAATTAAACTTCAAGAAAATTATTTAAACCTTTCTTTTGCATGAGGATAACATGAAACTATTTTTAGCCAAGAATTATTGCATTTAAGAATTTTGGCAGTTTCGCACATTGATCAAGGCACAAACACACACACACACACATGCACATGTAATAAACTATTTTTATCTTCATTTCCATCATTACTAAAACATCAATTTTATCACTTTAATAAACTATTTTTTGCGTTTTACTGTTAGTTTTTCATTTATTTTACTTTTTCTAAATTTTAGATCTTATCAATTGTCTTCATGACAAGGAAATTACAGCTTTTGGATCCAGTTGTGTGTCTGGATCAGTAGCCTTATCTGATCTAGAAATTATTGGATCCACATCTAGTTGTTGTTTGGATCAATGATCTTAACTGATCCAAAATCCATTGGACGTAGACTACTTTGAAAATGATCCCAAAACTAAAAATTTTAAATTCTCTATAAAAAAAGAAACTATTACCATGGCACAAACAGAGATCAACAATCAATTAAACCATCAAATTCAAAATCAATCACAAAGTTTGTTCTACTCTATCCCCACCTGTCTAATCGCTTCTTTCTTGCTCTTCAAGCTCAATAATCAAGAATTCAAACTAAAGAACAAAACAATCTAAACCAACCGACAATAGAAAGACACCAAGAAAATAAAACTAAGTTGAACACTATGTTTAACAATTACAAGATTATAAAATCCCACACAAAGAAAGATCAAAAGCATAAACAAAGCTGAACTAAAGCCTTTCCACCGACAGGGGCGGAGCCAGGATTTTCTTCAGGGGCGGGCCGACAGTTCAACTTCTGAATCCAGGTAGGGCCAAATTGAATTCAAATCCAAAAAATACATAGCGCTATTAAAAAACTTTATTTTTTTCATGCAATTTTTTGTTTTTCATTGGCCAGGGTGGGGCCATGGCCTAGGCGCCCCCCCCCCCCCCCCCTTCTGCCCCTGTCCACCGGTGCCATGCCAGATTAATAAGAATGGCAACTTAAGAGTTTCAGTGAAAACTAGTTTCAATTTTATATATATCAAGGAAGTTCCTGGTAACAAAAAAACACAGTATTTTCAAAGGCGGTTTATATTTTAAATCACTTTTTAATCTAATCAAAATTCAATCAAAATTCAACTCAATTAAACAATCATATTCAAAAACCAAACACAAGTAAATAAGTTCAAAGATCCACACTCACATATATTGGCACCTGTATCCATACTGATGTGACAAAGGCATCCATGCAACATATTAAGAGGAAAAGGGAAAGGACACTGCCTACCAAATAACGCTCCAGGAAGACCATGCCTCTCAGCTCCTTAAATTGGTGACCGTCACTGACATGTAAAGCCCTGAAAGAGAGATACTTGATTAACATTCAACTATCAACAAACTAAGTGCTTACTAAGCAGCACTGGGACCTACACATGAT
>JAANDH010000078.1:496708-525530 GCA_011799765.1 Nymphaea thermarum | reverse complement strand
CATTCCAAAGCTGCTGTTCCAAGTTGAGCTTATTTGATATATACGCTCCAACTTGAGGGGGAGTGTTAAGATATGTTTATATTCAGCTTTAGGCGTAAGAGGGCACTTCTGTAATATTTTTATCTTTTATGGTTCTCTTGTACGTTCACCCTCTCCTCTAGTCTATATAAAGAGGAGTTAGGGCTAATTTCAAGTCAATTAAGTTTTCTCTCTTCGACTTTATCACATACCAATATCATAGTTGTACGAGTTCATAATTTTAAATTTATTGAATCCTTAGCCTTGTAAGCGTAGTAGCTATTCAGTCTATTAGGGTCAGCTGGGGCCTACGCAAGCTGTTTCTGTCCCATTGTCAGAGATGCTTGTAAATTCTCTTGATAACCCTAAGGAATGATATGGCTCATAATTTTGATCTCCATTTGGGGATTCTTGGAGGCAGCACGTCCATTCAACAAGAGGAAGGCTAGTTTGCATGTGTGTGCAGGTAATCTGTAGCTACAGTAAGATAATTTCACTGATAAAAGCAATATACTTTTGGTTTTGGAGGTTATACATGGTTTAGAAAAAGTATGTAAACGTAAATGTTATTTTGGCCATAACCATTGTCCCAGAAAACATGTTTTATTCAAAATTAACGCAAAAAAAAATATGGTAAAACAGGTCAAACGAAAAAAGGGAAAAAAAGTGTTTTTTTTTTTTAAGAAGCCAAACTGAAAAAGCGCACAAATCGCATTTTTCCTTTTTATTTTTTTTTCCTTGTTTCATTTTTATGCACCTTTTTCCTTTCTTTTGCATTTTTTGCCATCTTTTAATTACCAGACTTTTATTTTCACATTTTTCACATGTTACTTTTAGGATCTTTCCTTTTTAGCTTTTTTAAAACTTGCTGAGATTTTTCCTAGAAAAAACAATTCTATTGTATTATACCCAAGACAAACCTCACCGTTTAATACCCGAGGACAGTATGTGTGACAATGCTTACTAGTAAGCTAGCAAAAGATTCAGTTTGTGTTCACTCCAACTTACACTTACTTTCACATACTTTGGATGGTTATAGGTGTTGCTTTTAATTTTTATCTTTCATATGTGTAAATCATTTTATTGGTTGTCCGAAGTTAAATATGAACTTGAATCATATTGTGTTTGTGTTGCAAGTTGCAATTCAGGATCATCCAAGCATTGAGATGTTAATCTAGAGGACACTGACGTGGATCTTGAAAGAGAACATGATTTGCATGCTTCATAACTTATAAATTTTGAATAATAAATGTGTTGTTTTGTTTGTTTGACACACACAACGGTCTCCCCAAACCCAAGTTTTTAAAGATGCTCCATACCTGTATCATACTCACATGACATCGGTTCCAAGAAATGGGTAGAAGCCATGAACGATGAAATAGAGGCCAATGTAGAACTTGAGAAATAACGTATCGACTGTCTGATATGAATGTGGTGAGATGCAAATGAGAATACAGAAAAACTATAAACTAAATGGGAGTGTTGAGAGATACAAAACAATTCAATTCAACTTCTAGGGAAATCCAATCTATGGTTGGGAAGAGCAAATGTGAATGAATTCTTTAATATAGACACCAGCTACGGACATCAAACTGAGGTATTTGCTCACGCTTTTTCTTATAGGTTTGCTTGTGTGCAGAAAATTATACTCAAAGATTACCATCACAAAAGCAGTTGAACCACAGGAACTACAACCAATTATTGCAAAACAAAGAAAAGCCTTACATATCCCATAAGCAATTGAAACATCAAAACATTTGATAATTACCTGGGTGCAAAGGGATGAAGTAAGGAAGAAGCCATATTTCAGGTGGCAAGGGATTGTTGCCAGACCAATCATATACTCCAAGCACCTGTGATAGTTATTAATGAAACACTTCAGTTCCTCATCTCTAGAATCGTGCATGTCTATAACATACATCAAGGTTCACCAAAGATGGATTAGGGAGTGTGTCTGTACACTAACAACTTGGCAATGGAAGAATGTTATGCCCATTTATATATTATGCACTAAGTTTCTGCTGAAGCTAATATCCTCAAACAACTATAACGACTAAGGCTTTTGCACGACATATGCGAACAGAAAAGAAAATGCTCTAGGATAAATGTCCAATCTGATTAAACACACACACACACTATATTTGTATTTAAATGATCTCTTACAGGCTGGTTTTATTTATGATTTTCAATACAAACATTTTAAAGTAATTGAAAAGAGAAAATTAAGAACTATACATTTGGTGTTTTCTCAGTTTTATCAGAGAACTAGCAAGATCTAGAACACATTACGTGGGATTTTCTTGTCTTCACTTAAAAAGTAAACCCCCTGACATATAGTAATCTAAAGAATAAATATGGTTCATGGATTTCTTGATATCATCTTGGGCAATTTACCTGGATATAGAAACTTTGGTTGTTCAAAACATATCTTTACAAGAATTTATAACCCTCAATGTGGGCTTCTCAGCATCCATGTGCTGTGCATGCATTTAGGATCTACATGTAAATTGTACTCACAGATGTCATTCTCAGGAATTTTCTAAGAAAGGTTTTCAGGGTTTCTTCCTTATATTTTTATTTTTCACGATAAATTCTCATAAATTCAATAAAATAAAAAATATGTGGGAAGATAAATAGAAATATTATGAATTTATGAGTTTTCACCTAATTTTCTTGCAAAAATAATAAAAAATATCCAATCCAATTTGTGAATTTTAAAATGAGAAGAAATAATAATAAAATGTTCAACTTTTTTGTTGTAAAATCACAACAATTTTCAAATTTTCACCAGCAAATGTGAACTACATAATTGCACAAGTTCCAGTTTGTGTCCTCTGCTTCAATATGACTTAAGAAATCTATTGAGCACACAGTTTATATTTACATAGTGTTCCTGACAGAAACTAATGAATGTGGTGAGTTTTCATGAAGGATCATGTGTGAATTATAAACTATTTCTTCCAGCATCACTGGAGCAGCACAGCCACAAAAGCATATTGATAATATCAAACATAAGGAGTTACAGAAGAATAAAGAAAAAATATACCGAAAGCCACATCTTTCCCCAGGATGGTATCGCAGTGACACTGCCATGGTCCAAAATCCATTTTTGTGCTTTGTCCAGTCGACATGATTCCATTTCTTCAAGCCTCTCACCAAGCAATCTTAACGTAACATAGCTTAATGCCGTACAGAACATGGTACTGTGACCTTCAATATGCAAACCCCAGCCTCCATCTTCATTCTATAATCAACATAAGGAGACAAATCCCTTCAAATCTTTTGATAATCTTGGAGAAAACATGCAAGTGAAGCAGCAATAAATTGGAGAAATGAGAAGAGAGAATAAAAAGGAGACCTATAAGCTCATCCTTGCCTGATGATTATACAGGTAACGGCACATTTCCTGAATATGTGCTGAGGATAAAACGTTATGCAGTGCTCCAGTAACGTATAGAACAATAACCTGTATACATTATATAAAAACATATTGGCAATTACTTTTCAACAGAAGTTATAAAAAATAAGAGGTTACTTGGAATTTCATATCCCTAAATTAACAAATGACTCAATGAGATACCACTAAGATTTCCTTGACACTAGAGTGCTTACTATAAATTAAATGCTGAGTGAGAAAAATAAAGAATTGTGGATACAATATAAGGCAGACAATTCCGAACGCAAAGTGTATCTGTGGGTGGTACATAGTAGAAATTAGGCATAAAAGAACCTAGAAAACTCACCAACCCAGGCATAAGAAACATAGGACCGCCGTAATCACCAGGCCAATGGCCATCATGCGCTTGAATAGTTGAGTAGAATTTGAGAGCCCTTTGCAAGGTTGTAGTCACTGCCTCTAATGAAACATCCTCTGTCTCTCCTACGCTCACGCGAGGTATTGAAATGTCACAGGGATTTTCTTTTCCAAGCTACAGTTTTGAAAAATGCACAAGGTCTGAGCACAAGTCTGGCAGCAAAATGCCATCACTAGGCTAAACAAGCAGGTAGAAACACAGATACTAAAAAGTTATTCTTTCTAGGAATTACAGAAGCCAGCCTAGTCCACGTTATTCCGATATTTCGTATTTTGCATGGTGAGAAATAAATTGATGAGTATGTCGATGAAAAAGCAAAAAAATGATTATAAGGTGAATGAAACACAAAAGATTGTATATACACTTCAAAATAGAAAAATATTACTCATGACCTTTTTCAACGGTCATTTTGTCCCATGCAGTTTGGTTAAGTATTAGTTACCCTATTTTCTGTACTAGCTTTCATTTGTTCACAATCATAAATAATGCATTTTAACCTAAATCTCTCGCTCCTCCACTTCTAATATGTACATTCTACGGATGAAACCAGAAGGTAATCATCAATTAAATGCCAAAACCAACAACTGTGGAACTCTTTTAATGCTCTGATAGCCTAAACCTAGCACAAGTTTGCAATCAACTGCATTACCCAGTACACACAACCAATAAGAATGACAACCTGAAAGGTCGATATCTAAGAGCAATTAGAGCAAATTCCCATCATTTTCCACAAAATGCCGATTAAGAACTTGACATCTGCAATTCGTTGTGATGTAAAAATTTACTAAAATCCTTGAGTAAACCATAACGAACATGTATTTGCAGAAACGGGGGTTTAAGTGCCCTTATCAATGCCACTCAGTGAATCAAACAGTCAAGGTTAACGACTATTACTAGAAGAACCACAGAAAGAACAAACATCAGAGGCTTCTGAAAAACCAAAGATCGTCCATGCATGAAGGAATTCAAGATTAATCTGGTGACATTTACGCAATTCTCTAAAAAAATGACATGAAACGCGCGGGAGTCGCAAACCAGCATTGTCATGACGAGAACACGCCACCTTAGGATATACCAAAGGACTAAAATTAGCAATAGAAAACATCCTACAGCTCGAGGAAACTAGTAGAAGAAAGCCCTCCATGGATCCAAACAGGACCTGCCACGATTATCCGCCAAAGAAACAAGCAAATCCTTACCTGCATTCTCATAAGGAGGTCCGAGCTATGCTTCTTCGCAGACTTATGCTTCGTGAAGTTTGCCCGTGCCTCTTCGACGGCCATCCGGTCTTCCTCCGACCCAAATTCGGGATCGAACTCCCACACCTGCCTGCCGACGTGATTGTTGACCGTCCTCAGCCATGGATTTCCTCCTCCCTCCGCCACCTTCAGCCTCCACATCGCCCTTCTCGATCGAACCACCTCCCACAGAGAGAGAGAGAGAGAGAGAGAGAGAGAGAGAGAGAGAGAGAGAGAGAGAGAGAGAGAGAGAGAGAGAGTAAATGTTGCAGGTTATGCCAAAAGTCAGGAACGAGAAATACTTTTGTGGAGAGACCGGGGCTCCCACTGGGACTGCCACCATGCGACGACAGAATGCAAGCAGCGACCGTTTCCAGGATATGAATTGAGAGCAGCGCGTTCCTGTCGTCTTTCGCCAGTCGCGGACAGAGGCTTTATTTTCATTTAATGAGGAAATTTCTTCATAATTTGAAAACACGGGCCTCTGTCTGTTATTTTCCGATACGTGACGCATATTTTTTAACATCTCGGAAGCGCGAACGAATTGAAGTGGTCAGACTCAGACCATGGACCCGAATATTCTGAGCTTCACATACGCACGCTAATATTCAAATGCGGACTGTAAAATTTAAGTCAATCCATTTTGATCTTCGAATATTCTATGCTTATTACCGAAGATTAAGACAGATTGATTTCATTTTATAGTCTGCATTTGAATAATATTCTGACCTTAATTTGAAATTAAAGCTGGTAGAACCTGATTAACTGTAAATTTGGCCTTAAAAATAGCTGTATCTGGATCTTGATTTTGCATATTACTTTTTAATCTGCACATTATACATAGGAGTGTTCCATAAACAGAGCCAATTTGAGTTAACTTGAACTCGCTTGGCTAAACTCGACTCCTACTCAACTCGTTTAATAAACGAGTGTAGTTGGTGCTTCGAAAGTAGGCTTGCTTAAATAAACGAGTGTATAAGGTCCTCATTTGACCACCTTTTTACAACCCACGCGTCGCCTGGCACAGGATCACTTGTGTTGGCCCAATTAATTTTTTTATGCATCGACATCAACGTCCCGATCGAATCCCATATGGGTTGCCGTCCAACCAGGCAACGATAATAATTTGGCCGGCATTGCGTGTGGATCACTCGATGCTGGAGTTTTAATGGCTAATTCCGTGAGCGCAGGTTTTAATGGCCACCATTTGGGCAGTCGCGTTTAAATACATATGCACGTGGACCGTAGTTGGCAAAAGTGCGGGACCAGAGAAAGAGGGCAGGGCTAGAGAGAGGGGCGCTTGGGCCAAACTAAAATTTTTTAAATTTTTACATTAATTTTTTTTTTTCCGTGGACTGGGGTAAGGCCATGGCCAAGGCGGCCCCCCCTTCCTCCGCCACTGTTGGTAGATTGCCCGTTTCGTTGATTCGATAGAGCATTCAAATAACCAATTGCAATCGAATTGACCAAATTAAGGCCGAGTGAGGTCTAGTCGAGCCAAGTTAGGGGCAAGTTGGCCCAAATCTTGACTTGTGGCCAGATTTGTTGGCAAACCGAGCTGACTCGAGCGATTTATGAGTCAGTGACAAGTTTGCCAATTATAACTTAGACCTTTGAACCTGCAGTGACGTTTGGCTCCTCCAAGCTCCACTTTAATGCATCCATTATTGATTAATATTTCACTATGTTGAGGTCAGGGCAGAAGGTAGGGAGGCCAAATTTATATATAAATTTAAAACAAATTAGCTTAATATATATAAAAATTTTGAAAATTTCTATGTCGACTCCTATTAAAAATTTGAAACTATAGTTTGGCTCATTGACAAAAAATTCTTGGCTCCGCGCTTGTTGAGGTGCATGAAAGGGAAAGAATTTTAATGAAGGAAGGAGAAAGGAAGGGAAGAAAACTAGTAGATTTGGATAAAAAAAAGAAAAGGAAAATATTTAATTTAATTCATGTAATTGTGTAGTAGATATAGTTATTATACCAACTAAAAGCTAATTTAAATACCAACTAAAAGCTATTTTAAATACCATAAACCATAAAAATAAAATATTCATAATTGGCAAAACAAATTAAATACCTAATACAATATGAAACATATAATATTGAATGAGATTGTGTAGGCGAAAAAGTTTGGCTTCATGATGAAATTGGCCAAGAGGGAGGAATGAGCAATTATGATTGGCCGTCATATTAGATGTGATGATCTGTATATTTAGTTGACATATGAGTAATGAAAACTTGTTTGGATATTCAGGTTATATTGAACGTGTGGATGGATGATCCAGATTTATATGAATGTTGGATGAATGATTGGAAAAAACACACGGGCCGAGGGCCAATTTCTCTGGACAATTGCACATGCAATTATGGTGGCCGCTAGCAACAGGAGGCAAGCGTGGAAATATATATCCCTTACTTTATTTATTTATATACAAGTGGCCTTTAAAGGTTGTTAAGATGTTCTCTAACGGAGGGCATCTCTAAAACATTAACTAATATGGATGTCAATATATTTGGTTTGGATCAAATTCTTAAAATATTATGTATGGAAAAAAAAAATATAATAGTCAATAAGAAATCAGATCTGCTTTGGATTTAAGAAATGCCATTAAATCGGATTCCGATTCGAATATACATAAATATCCGATCAGATTCTGTTTCATATCATATTTAGCATTAAATAAATATCATATGTCTAATGCTCTTACATGTTGCAAATTGGCTAGATGTGGTTAAAAATGTGGTTTGCAAATTGGCTAGATTTGGTTAAAAATATGGTTTCAGAGATTCAGAGATGAATGTAAAAAGAGAATTGATATCAGATTCTGATTGTGAAATCAGATTTTGGATTCAAATTTAGATATGACATTTTTTTGTTAGTATTTTAATCTGAATTCGAATCCAAATATGTATATATCCGAAAAACAGATATGTTTAACACCCCTACTAATCAAAGAAATGCTAATATCTACGTCCAAATAATTCACTTTATAACACAAAAATAAAGTATCTACAATATACAAAAACCAACTGCAAACATATACAAATGAAAATCGTCATGTAACTATGTAAGGTCTCAGCTCTCCTTCAGGATCCAAGGGTATATACTTCTGTCTTTTGAAATATTCCTTGGGTCTGCAAACAATGCTTGGAGACACTTAAAGCGTAGATCTAATAAGTTAATACACCACAATTGATAAAACAAATCAACAATAACACTAAGAAAAAGGACTCATATAAACTAAATGTGAGCTCGGGCCAGGCTGAGGCCCGAAGAAATCAGGCCCTGCCAAAGGGGCTCTAAACTGAATTTTGGGAAAGCTTCTATGAAAAATTTTAAAAGTTAAAACTGTCAAGAAATCCACATTAAATGATGTTGGAAGGTGGCTGAAAATTCTGCTACTTTTTAATATTCAAGAATGTTATCAAGAACTTAATTCATGTACTATATCTAACAATACTAAACGACTATTACTAACCTACATCCATGCTAAAAAATACGAATAAAAAATTAAAATTTACTGAAAAGGAAGATAAAGTAATTGTGGTTTTTAACTAGCTAAAATAGAAGAATAAAAAAGGTAAGAATAACAATTATTCTATTCTAATCTAAGAAAGCATCAATCGAGAACAAAACAAATATAATTCATGTATAAAAATGAAGTTGGTTAATGTTAGTACAATATATGTGCAATTAAATAATCAAGAAGAAGCAAAAGAAACATAATTACCCAGATGCCTGTCTAAAGGGATGACTGCACTAACAAAGTCTTAACTATGCTATTATATCTATGATCTGATACTAATATGACATTAACTAAGTTAATTCTAATTTAAAAGCAATAATATTATGAAAAACAGCAGAAAATAAAGGTATTATACTTCGAATTCAAAACTTTTTCTGAAGCTACAAAGAGAAACAAACAATAAAAACTTTTCCCAATCCCTAGTGGTACCTACCCAAAGGTAGGTGGCCACGTCTCTCAGATGGACCAGCTAACTCCTTAAGGTAATTAACTAAATTAACCTAATATTGGTAATTAACTAAAGTCAAAACAGTAAATAGCAAATATTAATGATTAATAGTAGCAAGAAATTAGCTAACGTAAATAAATTAATAATTACCTCTAGTTTGAAAAAGGAAAGCAAAGATTAAAGTAAAAAAGTTAAATCATAGTGCCCCCTACTACAAGCTAAGAGAGAGAGAGAGAGAGAGAGAGAGAGAGAGAGAGCTGAAAAAGAATTCACCATCCAGAAGGCAAGTCATACGATAATGTGAAACAAAAATGTCAAAAACGACGACATGCCAAAACGTCTTCACAGTAGACGTCACATCAATCGCATCAGCACACAGGTTAAAAATTAAAAACTGTGGACCCCAAAGCTCCTAAACAATACATTATTTTTCGTGGTCCATATATGCATGGAAGAAAACTGGTGTACCTTAATTTTTATTTTTTAAAAAATTAACACATAAATGTTAAAAAATTTCACTTGTTTTATATGAAAATTTAAAAAAATAAAAATTTCCATACTAGAAACATGATCGGGATACAACTGGAAAGAATGAAACCAGGCCGTGAGAAAAGCAGTGTTTGCACAGCCCCAAAAAAGGTGATGCAAATTCCCTTCCACCTTTTCTCGTAACACAAAACAGCTGGCCAGACATAAACCCCGACACTATCAAATTGCGTTGCTCTTCTACTCTTTTACGACAAAACTGCTGATTTATTGGTCTTTCTTGAACAAACTGCAGCAATTGCAGCCATGCATTGAATAAATGTGATCTACAAGTAAAAGCTTGAACCAACCTAAGGTCATGAGAGGGTTGGTATTTTTTGTGACATAAGCTTACTTGATTTCCCCCATCACCCACATGCCACCTTTTGAAAACCATAGCAACACTCTTTAAACCTCTTTCCTCACTGGGCAAACAAATGTCCCTTGGAGGTGGAAGAAAGTGAATTGTCCTACGAGAATGTCATAGACTTTCGCACTTTCAAAGGCATCGGCACAAGTAACTTGCAAGTAGTGGTGGAGTCACATGGTGATTGATGCGAGCAGTTGCTCACATGAGACTTCTTTTTTTTTTAATGGACATTTTAAACATTTATCTTTATACACATATAAGTGTCCCACCAAATATGAGTATTTTTTAACAAGTGTCCTTCCAACCAATTTTTCTTGCTCCGCCACTGCATGCAAGTGGTGACCACTAGAACTACTCTTTAACATAATGTAAATTGTTGTGAAACTAAATAAAATCTAAACTATGATGTATTAATTGTGAAGTGGTAAGTACAATATGACATCTAAACTTATTAGTATTCATACTGCCCCACTGAAAGTCGAAACTTCCATCCTCCCTTTCAACCCTCTAGTGTACAAGGCTTACTTTGAGTTCCTCGAGTTGACACTTGTTAGTATCACTAGATATAATGTTCTAATTAAACTTAAACTAGCTATTCTATTTCTAGCACGCTCATGAATGGGTGACCACTATGAAATATTCTATATATCTAGCTTACTAAGAGGGCTGGGAAAGAAGTTTGGGGAATGACAGAGAGAACGATCAGCAAACGGATTGAAGTTTCCTTTACTAATTCCTTTAAGAGTCAAAGCACGCATTTGCAAAGAGAATCAACAAAGCACTCACAAAACCTAAATTAGGCAATATATTCATAAATAAATGCTAATATAAATAAACATTTTATGGTAAACTACTTACATAATTCATTGAATCTACTCTAAGCTAAAGGAATTTAAGTGAAATTAAGCTAAATTGCCTTTATTTTATTTAGGTTGTAGTTAAATAATTCCAAGTAGAATATGAAACTAAGCGTAATAACTAACAAAAATCTTTATTATATTTGGATGAAAGAAAAGTAAAGAAAAAAAGGAGAAATTAATGAAGAAAAGGAAAGGAAAGGAAAGAAAGAAAATCAAATGAGAGAAAAAAGCTATAATAAAGGCTTATTTGTATATAGAGGAAATGAAAGTAAATGAATTGTCAAATATCATGTTAGCTATACAAATGAAAGGAAAACACCCACCCCACACACACACACACACACACACACACACACATATATATATATATATATATATATATATATATATACATACAATAAGTTGGTCATTGGAACCATCTAGGATCCTTAGGATGATATCTAAAGATTTGGCCATTGCCCAAATGCATATCTCACATGACTGTTTTACTGACTTAGATGTGGAGCCCATACAACGTATTATTATGAAAGAAGGCAAATTGGTAAAGATTTCATTCTATGATTCAACTATTTATTCGGATATATGAATGTGGACCTATCGTAGTGCTAGAAAGTTCCCCTTCTTATCTGTATACATGGTGTTAGTGAGACTGTGACTGATTTTACCTATATATGCATACCTTTGATACCATATTGTTATTACATTTTTTATTGAAACTATGCCCAAATGTGTGAAAAAAAGACTTCTGATTTTTAAGACCAATACTTTCCGCCATACAGTCCAAGACAAATATCCAATTTAATAAACATGAAAATGACAGATACAGATAAAAGTACACAAAGAAGTTGCGAAAGATTGAATAAAAAATATTGAAAAAAATATTTGATCGCAGAAAGCGACTGCTTGGCAGCAGCTCCTTTCATGTTACTATCTTGCATTCAAGACTCGCCCAGCGTTAGGTGATTGGGACATTTTGCCATAGCAGGTGAAAGTATGTAACACTCAAGTGAAATAAGGAGATTGAAGATACACTGTTTCTTTTCTTTCATTTCATTTTCTTGTCTCTCCTAACCTAGTACAAGTTTTAAATATGCAGAGAGTTGGTTGAATGTGATTGAATAAGACTGACATGTGACCAGTCTTCACTTATATCTTCGAAGGACTAATCACCTACACACAAGTTAAAGCGTGGTGAAAGCAGCATCTTGAAGCACCCGACACCCGTACATGTCCTTTGTCCTAAAGAATGAGGGGTTGCATTGGCCTTTTTCAAGCTATGGGTCAAATCCTGCTCACCCAAAGTACAAGTTTTAAAACTTTTTCTCTCTCTTTTAAAATTAGTTATCCAAAGACAAGATCGACTATCCTTAATTAACTTCCTTCCATTTTTATTTGTTTCCCTCCATCCCAATGGAGTGTAAGAAAAATGACAAGCTAATTGATCTATGCCTACTACCCGCAACGAACCGAATATCCCAACTCACAACTGCCAATAGTGGCTGCCAACCTCTTCAATAAAGGATGTCAGCCACTTTTTGACTTCTAATTATAACTTAATTACAATTATGATGAAGCTGGTGATCATAGGAGTATCTTATATAATTACTATATGCACATCTAATCTAATAAATATATGATACGGCACCAGCTGTTGCACTTATTAAACTTGAACTCACAAAAGCAAAATGACGTCCACCATTAAAAAAAAAAAACAAGGATGCCTTGACGCGTGGAAAAATGATCATTGGTGAAAGTTAATTTTACCAACATCTAAGGAGGTGCTGTCAGTAATCGTGTATACACCAAACTCGCGGAGAGGCGTGTCGCAGAAATGGCTGTGATACTTTTCACCGACGGATGACCTCTACCTACAGACGTTGGTAAAAGCTTTATCGATACCGCTTCCTATTTTACCAACGGTTTTGGCTATCCTTCTCTCGGCAGCCTCGGCGTTCCAGGCCGCGCATCAGCGCCATCGGCGACAGGCGTCGACCATTCTCGGCGTAAGGCAGCAGGAGGCTGCCACCTTCCGAGACCTCTTCGTCAGCCTTCCACACCCGTGTAGCAGGCTTCGTGGAGGCACTCCTCAGCCGGTTTTCTGTACCGTGAGCTGCACTACCTGAGGGCATTGGCCTTCACCTCGGGTCCATATCCGGCTACGCCAAGGGCTATTCCTTGGCCGGTATAGTCTCCTCTTTCTCCCTTGTAACATCGGAAGGGATTTGCTTTCAGTCTTAGGCAGCATTTAGTTTGCTTGTTATTGCTTTAGCCCAGGCTTCGGCCAAGCTCCCTTACGTGGTACCTCGAGGGCAACTTGCCCGAGACACGACCGCAAGGAGCCAGACCTCCTATTTTGGTAGTGACTCTAGGCAACTTTCAGATTACAACAAATTGGAATTTAATAATCTAGCTAATATGGTGAAGAAAACAATTGAACTTAATAGTGAATCATAGAATTCCTAGGTAAAATCAACTAACGTCCAAGCTACTCAACTCTATGCTAAATTCACTTGACATCAAAGCTAAATATTTCTTCGAAAACTAAACTACATGACAAAATGAATAAAAACTTAGCAAAATAAATACCAAAAGTAAAATAACAGATGGTGATTTTTCTACGACCAAAATTTTGGTGCTACTGGAGCGGTTAATTATTGTGATGATTAAACGCATATTTGATATGCCTACTGAGATTTATGAAGTTCCTGAATGTTTTTTTCTTGCAAAACTAAGATCTTGATAGACGTGTTTCTTATTGTGCCTTTGCTATGAATATGCGTTTGAACCATTACTTTTAACTTTATATATATCGGTTAATTTTGTGGTGATTAAACAAGCATATTTTTACGGCTACTCAGATTTATGAAGTATCTGATTTATTTATTTTTTCTTTGCTGCAAAAATGACATCATGGATGTGTTTATTATTGTGCCTTTGCTAATAAGAACGGATGCTAGTATCATTATTTATCATGAAATATGATTTTTGGGGTAGACTTTTTTATGGAAACTTTGGGTTTATGATATGTTAGATCTTTATAGACCTTATGTACTCGTCATGATAAACCAATATCAGTTTTGATTTTGCAAAATCGAACATGTAGGTAAATTACTTTTGTGATAAATTGCCCAACAGCCACAATGTAGCTCCGCTTTGGAAAAAACTCTTCTTTCCATTCCTTTCTCTTTCTCTCCCTCCATCCAAACAGGATGTTAGTTGTTAGTGACTATGGTTGAAGCTTTGCCTCATCGAGCAAGTAGTTGTATAATGGGCAAAACAGCCACGGGCACAACAAGGTTCTTTCGAATTAAGTACAACGAAACAACAATTTAAAAGAAATAAAAGAAAAAAGCCTATTGCTGATATATTGCTATCGAAAACTAGCCTCCCAACTGTCACCACACGAATGCCCCTAGTTCTTTTCTTTCATTTGATTAAATTTTGAATCATCGAGCACTTCTTGGTACAAAAATCAGACATGGGGCCATTTGATAACAATAACACATTGTTAAGGACCTATAAATCTGTCACAGAAAATGGAGCAAAGTTATGGAACAATATGTTATAGTGTTCCATGAAACTACTCCATTTTTAGGGTTTGGTTAGTAGGACAGTAACTGTATGTCACTATTGCCAAACGACCCTTAATAAAATTGGCGACCTCCTGGATCTTTTAGTCATCAAGAGTTGCATTTATTTACATTAATAATAAGTATGGAAGATCATGTCATTCATGTGCCAATGCTGTAGATCACATTTGCTAGCTAGGCAGATTTCGTTTTCTTTCAAATGACGATGGAAACCACCAAGTATTTTTATGATGCTTGAATTTTCCAACCATGGAGGTCCAGGTTCACCAAGTCTTTTCCCGATGCTTAAAGGTAAAACACCTTTTCTTTTTCTTCCAGTCCAAATTTTCTGTAAAAGGACGTGCACTCGGGAAACTGAACTCAGGACAACTGTTGGCCTCCTTCCACTTGAAGCCCTTCAGCCAACAAACTTAAGCAGGTGTACACTGTACAGAGTACTTATAGGCCGAGAAAGGATAAAACTGGATCCTCGGAACATGTTTACATAATGATGTGGCGGTTCACTCAATCGCACAGCAAACAAGCATCATAAACAGGCGGCAGACGTGCTACACGTAGTAATTATGAAGCACTCAATCTCTGTGTTTGTCTTTCCTCTTTTCAAACAAAGTCTCTATTTGTAAGTGATTGACAAGCATATTTCAAGCACTACGGTAGCAGATCTATGAACTTTTCCTACATGACATAGAATTTTAATCCAAAACCAACAAAAGATAAAGAGTAGAGTTCCATCCTTGGTCTCAATATACATATCCCTCCAGCTCCCCGTCCAGAATTGGTCCAAGATTTTTGGCCGTTTGCACACAGAAGAAGCATCAGATCTTCCCCCAACCGTATGTTCCCTTTGCCCTTTTGATTTTCTATACACATGGCTTTGACCTCCCTCCTTGAGTACATTGAGCCCCTCCCCATTAATTATCTGCCATAGGATGTGCCTATAATTCCGTCCTCCTTTTCCTTCACATTTTCAATCTTTCTCAGTGCTTCCCTTATTTCCAGTCTATACTCTAACTCCTCCTCACAACAAGCCAACCCTATTTGTAGCAATTTCATCATCTCACCTTCTGCACCTTCAGTACTCCCCATCTCTTCGTCGAACACTCCTCCCTGCTCTTCCCTTAGCATCGATCTGACCCAGCCAGGCAGGTCTGTGCCTGTTCCTTGTCTCAAATAGGAGGAGGGAATCTTGCCTGTGAGTATCTCCAATACCAATACACCAAAGCTCCACACATCTGACTTGTTTGTAGCATGGCCCTTTGAGGCACACTCTGGGGCTTTGTAGGACAACATCAGCTGCGCCGCATGCCTGGTGTTGATGACTGGTGCAAGGCCATAGTCAGTGAGAAGGGGCTCATAGTCGTCATCAAGGAGTACATTGGAGGACTTCAAGTGGCCATGAGGAAGGATTATGTTGGGTAGCTCGGTATAAAGGTAGGCTAGGCCTCTCGCCACACCCTTGATTATCTTCAAACGGGTCGGCCAACTGAGTGCTGTGAAAGTTGATGTGTGCTTGCCTGTAAGGTAGCAGAGCAAATGGTTAGAAATACATAACAAGATTCAGGCCTCTTCTGGATTGATTGGAATGCAAGTTGCATACAAAACCATTGCATTCTTTGTGACAAGCACATGTAAGGATATATAATAATTTATTTTCATGATTGCCTGCTTAATTAGATTCTGTTCCTAAGGAGGACTTTAGTTGGATCTAGGGTTTAGCATTAAGTTGTATGTAAATTTACATTAGAGTCCAATGGAGCAAAGATTCAAGTGTAGGTATATGGTATCTTTTTGCAACCATAACAAACTAATCATAACAAACTGTTACTATCAAACTGTTACTATCTCATGAATCTACCTTAAAAACTAGAGCAAATCCATGGAACAATCAAACACAATGTTTCATGAATCTGCCTCAATTTTTTAAAACAGATTGATGGGACTGACAATTTATTACCATTGTCAAACGAGCCTTACTTGTCAGATCTTTTGAGCTAGTTGAATCCTGGAATAACTTTAGCTGCTTCTACCAAGGTTAACTGTGCTACATCAAATTAGACAGGCTTAGTCATGCCTTGATCTAGAACTTACTTTAACATTTGCATCTCTAGCTACATCTGCTTGGTGCAACATGCTTACACGATAATGCATGTGACTCCTGTGTGCCATAGATTCCTGAGAAAGAAGCATCTCAGATCTACTGTCATACTCTAAAAACTATTTCCTAAACAATGTTTTGTTTCTAATGCACAATGAGCCAATTTTTCATGGGTTGCTATAGAACTGGGAACGACATCAACCATGAGATCAATCAGACCATGGCTGTCCTTTTGACATCCATGTCCTGCACTACTATGTGCAACACTTTGCCTGTTCGGTTATTGTACTCTTTTGTGGCAATGTAGCGGGCGACGTCGAAGGACCTTACCATGAAGAAAATAAGCCAAGCTCCCATTTTCAACGCAGTCATAGACAAGCAGCTTCTCTTCCCTTCTGTAGTAATAAGCCAGCAAAGGTAGTACGTTCGGATGCCTTAGTCTCCCAAGTGCCCTCATGTGCTCTTGGAACTCTTCCCTTCCCAAGTTGTTCATCTCTTTGTATCTCTTCACCACCGTTGCACAACCATCAAGCAGCACAGCCTTGTATGAAGAGCCAAAATTCCCACTGCCCAGTACTTCAGCGGATGCTCCAAGCAGATCCTGCAGATCAAATGGTTTTCTGTCACTTCTAACAAAGATAAGGCCATGGGAATCACTCTCCCTTGATCTGTTCTTCTTGGCGCCACCGGCGCCTTCTGGTGCCGGTGCAGCTCCACCCATGCTGCTCACTGCGTGTTCACTGGATGACACCTTCTTGGAGCATAAGCGTGATGTGCACCAGCCGCGCAGCACGATCCCAGCTCCAATGGCTGCCACTAACGCGGCTATGACAATTGCAAAAGTAGCACTTGCAGAAACTGAACTAACGGTTGTTTGCTTTGCGGGCTGTAGAGGGCATTCTGTTTGTAATGGTGGTCCACATAAGGCCTTGTTTCCTGCATACCCAGAACATGACGACAGAAAGGTTGTTAAAAATCGTATGTAGTAGGAAGGAACCTGGTTAATGGCAATTTTTTGTTAAAGAAATACAGAGCAGGGTGGAGGTAGGTGTGGGTACTGTGTGGGCAATTACTGGGACAAATCAATAAAAAATGCTTATTTTTATATTGGTACTTGAGGATAAATTTTTTTATTTACATATTGGTGTTCCTTATTAAAATATTATATAATCCTTCCAATTCTCATTAACCATTCATTTCATAAGCCTCTTAAATTTTGATTTGATTTGGTTTCAACTTTCAACCAATCTTTTTAACCCTACAGAATTTTGCTGTGTAAGCTCATCCCTGAAGCCACATTGAAAAAAAGATCAGCTTAAGTTGACAGAAAAGTGTAAAATGTTGAGGTCGGCAATATATGCGTGCTATTAGTTTTTTTCTGAGATAGTGTCACCATTATATTTACAGTAACAGCTAAAAGATGAAATTGCCATTGTTCTTTCTATCTTTAAAATCATGTACTGGAGGACAACAGATAATACTGTATGTTTCTACGAAGCCCAGAAGGATGATGATGATGATTGTAATGGTGGATATGATGAGGATTATGAAGATGCAAGCAATCTTAACGACATTCACGCCCTTTTTCTTGACGAGCTACGTGAAACCATGGCAAAAAAAATTGAGTGGCTGACCTTCAAAAAAATGTGCACTCATATTTTTGAGGCCGGCTGGTATCTCTCCTTCCAAGTCATTGTTGGACACATCAACCATTAGCAAACGAGGTTGCCTGAAATCCGGTATTTCCCCACTAAAATTATTATGGTCCAGCCTCACCTGCCGAAGCCGAGGACTCGATGCCAGAGACGTCGGAATTTGCCCAGAGAAGTTGTTCCCGGACAGCCACACCTTCCTCAACCATTCCATCCCAGCAAAATAATCCGCAGGTATCGTGCCGGAGAAGTGATTGTTCGCAAGAAAAATTCCTCTAATCGCACTTAGCTGCCGGAAGTCCGGAATCGGACCGGATAAGTTATTGTTCATGAAACTAAAAGCGTATAGCGAAGGGATGCCGGCAAGCGCATCAACATCAATTGTTCCTCCCAGACTGAAGCCTTCGAGTTGCAAGACCGTCACAGAGCCATTCACGCACCGGAGGCCGGTCCACATGGCCGAGTTGCCTTTGCAAGGGGGCACGGAAGCATCCCAATCGGCCAGGGAACCGGTGTTGGCTAATGAGGCCTTGAGCTTCAACAATGACGGAGAATCTGATTCCGGCAATGCGTCGGTGCTCGGCATCGAAGAAGACGCGGCCAACCAAACTACGACAACGATGACGATGGCATGCAGATGTGCATTGGCACGTGCAAGGGAGAGAAGGGGAGACATGGAGGGGGGTTTGCACATGCGAGTGCTGCTCCCCCTCATGGATGCAGAGACCCAAGGTGGTGAAAAAAGGTAACTGTTCGAGATCTACGTGTTGAGCTTGATGATCGTGGTTGTATGGTGACAAGGAAAACCAAGTAATTTTGTGAATATTGGTGGGAAGAGGAGGTGGGGATGACGAGGGAGGGCGTTAGCGCCAACCATGGGACCTGCAACCTTGGGGAGTTTAAAGCAGTATACTAGATTTGGACAAATATTAGTTGGCCATGGGAGAGAGTCAAGGGTGACCATGAATTCTTCTTTCCTCTGCCTATATCTTGTTGAGCTCATTCCCAAGACAGTGTGGATCTTTTTAACGACACAAAGACCAATAGCTCCCAAATTGGGCAACCCCAAACCGTGAAGCTAGGGGATGATAATGCGGCAAATAGGAGTCTAGGATATGACAAGTGCCTTGGGACGTCACAGCTGTTCACCAACCTATAAACGTTTTTGCAGCTTCGTTCACATTGCTGGCATTGTCATTCCCTTCTTTTCTAAGTGGCAGTTACCTAACAATCAATTTATCTCTCTCTCTCTCTCTCTCTCTCTCACACACACACACACATTTAATCATTTTTGTTTTTAATTATTTATAAATATCATATAAACTCAAGCTGAATGGTGTACAGCATCCTACCCAGGTTCTGATGCAACTCAGTGTGGTTAATCTCCTGCTTGCTTGGAGATCAAAGCTTACAGTTCAATGCCTCAAAGCTGATGTCGAAATTCACCTCATCACATCAAACAACATTGTCATTCGGTTCAAATTTGAAACAAAGAGATCTTGTTCCCACTGAAACGAGACAACAGCCTTTTGAAATCGGAGAAGAAAAGGACAAAAAGTGTCAAGGAAATATTTCATGCAAATGTATCTGTTGGGGAGAATATGAGTATGGTAAGGCGTTACTCATCGTTAAAATAACAAAAAGGTGAATTGACCTTAAAATGCCATAAGTAGTCGTCTACATAAGATATGTACAGGATTCAAAACTATCCGCTAATCATCCTTTTAGTTTTTCAAAAATGTCAAACCACCCCTTCATGTGTCTCGGTCCAAATGACGGATACAACTACAAACAATTCCCGAAGATTAGAAGAATGTAGGAATAAAAGGCCTCATCTAAATGAGGCGCAAGCGATCGCCTGGGTTGCTTAAAGAGTCAGAGACATTTCACAAGCTAGGATATGAGAGCCATTTCTTTCGTGAATTCCTCGTGATAACCAACATCAACAAGGCAGAGCCCTTCCGGTGGCGCTGGAGGCGCCGTTGCACGTCTGCATGTGGCGTTCATGAGTTTTAATAGTGCGTCTTCTGGTGCACCAGCTGCCGCCTCCCTAAGAGATGTGGCAACAAGAACTCTTACCATCTGCAAGATAGTCAATAAGAAATGATCAGCAAAACTATAGGAAAAAAAGAAAATGAACCGACAAGTAAAAGGTCAAGACAACAGTTTAAAGTTACTTAAAACCATTACACAGCGTAGATGAACAAGCGGTAGGAGGGAAGCCATGAAAGAAGTTAAGATGACCACTATAGATTACTTTCCATTCTGCAGTGCAAGCTTTTTCATGGTATCGGTTATCTTAAAGCATGGTTATTAGGTTTCACCTAGAGAGGCAGCAGGTGTGGGCACAGTGCGGACAACTGCCCAAACAGAGCAACAAAAAAATGCTTCTTTTCATTTTAATACTTCAGGGTAATTTTCCTTGTTACATATCGGTGCCTCTTAAAAGGTTTTAAAATTTTATAACTAGCGCCTCTTAGAAAGAATTTTCTTGCTCTGCCCCTGCACCCAGTGTTTCAGCCCATTAGGTGGTCTTGTCTGTCAAGATTTCTAGTCAACCGACATCAAAACACACTTTAAGATGGATCAGATCACCACTACTGGTGCAGCTGGTTTGCACTCTGATAATTCGTTCTTTTCTGGATCCATTTCGACAGCAGAACCAATAGTACTTCAGGCCCCCGCGACCATAAAATATGTGTCACCCAAATGGATGAAAGAAGCCAGCCATCCATCATTTGAGCTAAACGTGAGTGGATCTTGTGCTTGAGCTAAAAAAATTAGCAGTAATTAACAGAAGCAGCTTGTCCAAAAGAGATGCCCATCTTTCATTAAGGGCATCCATTTCTAGTCCATTAGACATGTTGCATTCATACGCAAGGGTCGGAATATTCTTTCACAAAAGTATGCAACCAAGTTCATTAGATATGCAAGGACATTCATAAGCAAAGGTTAGGAACATTCTGCCATTAAAGTACCTTCCGCAAAAAACGGTTTGCAACCAGTTCCACGCACAGAACATTGGAGCCCTCTTTGTGAGCCTACAAAAAATTTTCTGTCAGCTCACAGACACACACACACACACAACACACACACACATAACAGAGAGAGAGAAGTTTTACAGAAATCTATAACCTCATCATGTGATGGTAGCTTGGCTTCCGTAGCTCGAGCATGGTAGACAAAACACTCCATAGGTGGGCCCCTGAAAATAATTGTGGTCAGAAACTTGACCCATCTAAAGAGCCCACACACACACATATAGAGAGAAGGAAAAAGAGAGAGAGAGAGAGAGAGAGGGGTGGGGGTTGGCCATCCATCCATTTTTTCTAGAGAAAAGCAACTTTTCACAAATCCGACCATGTGGATGCAGTCAGAATGTCCCAAACTATATTTTTTGGAAAAAAAATCATCAAAATTTAAGGTGTAGCTAGGATTTTATTAGACTTAAAAAATCAACAATGTTGAAGTTATGACATTCTTTTTGTTCATATGTTTCAGACATACTGACCACGTCAGTAAGGTGAGGACAGCTATAGACATCCTAAAAGTAGACAGAAAAATCTAATTCCCCTAGACAACCCACCACCACAAACCAGATAGCCACCAGACAATCCAAACTACAAAGCAGATCTTATTCCCCTATACACACATGTAAAGAGAGACAGAAAGACACTAGATCATGACAACTGAAATTGTGGAATCTCAAAATATTTTTCAAATCTAACACTGTAGACGTATTCATCATGGTTTGATTGTTGAGAATGAAAAGATGAACTAATGTTTTTCTTATAAAAAAGAATGTCTTTTCATGCTAAATTATTTATAAAATTTTTATTGATCTTCAAACTCTACATATTTATGCTACTTTAGAAAACCAAGTTTTGTTTCTTAGGAAATCAATCACATCGATAATATGTATATGATTACTTTTCCTGAAAAAAAAAAAAAACTAAAATTAACATAATCTAGTTATATTAAAGTATTACATTTGGCCATCCATTTTATGGGTTGTTTGGTGGGGCTGAGCAGCCATTAGTTAATTTATTCAAAATCCAACAGCAAGAAATATGTTTTCAGAATGTTCACAAATGTGTGGTTCCAAAAACAATGATGATTTTCATGTATAAGTCAGATTTGTTTACCTGAGAAAAACCAAAGACTGTTGATACTACCCTCATAAAATCTGATCTACACATCAGCTTTTGGTGAATCTCCTTGCGAATTTTATAGATTTGAAACACATCCTTATGGTTGGGTTTCTGAAAAACTGCAGAAATCCAATGAAATCAATGGACTGCTGTCATAGGCCAGATATATGGACAGCCAATATATGTACATATGTAAATATATACGTACATATATTATAGAGAGAGAGGGTCAGATAAAGAAATTTAACATAGTCACAAATAACGTTTCAGAGTTTTAAACGGCGAGGTTTTTCTCAGGTATAATACAACAAACTTTTAAAAAATGAAAAAATACGGATTAAAATACGGTACATTTTTTAAAATTTTAAAAACTAAAAATGGGGAAATAAAATAAGTGAGAAACTAATAATACAAACATCAAAAGATGAGTAGATTTGCAACAAATAAAATATAGAAAATGAAAAAAAAAAACTTTTTGGCATTAAAAAAATGAAACAGTGAAAAAAACGGAAAAGACACATTAAAAACACATTTTTTTTGTTTTTAACGTTTTTTAAAAAAACGTGTTTTTTTTAATTTTTAAACAGCCATTTAATTTATCGTGCTTTTTTCACGTTTTTTTTTTCGAAAAAAAAAACGCTCTTTCTGTGATTATGGGAACAGCTCCCAGGATTTGATTTTTTATTAAAAACATGTCTAATGAATCCAAAGTCCAAACGTGTAAAACTACCAAAAGAGAGAAAAGAAAAATATTAATTAACATACAGATAAAAAGATTATTATAATTTGGAAATATAATAAAAAATTTTCTTCGGCTTTTGGCATTCTGAGAATTGAAAAGAGGTCGCTTTCCCATGATAATGGTCTACAAGACATGAACTAAGAAACCATAAAAGCCTGTATAAAAAGCAAATGTTGTGGTCAGCATATCCATAGTTTCATTGGAAACATCGGTGGGAAAGGTATAACACTTACGTGCTCCTTGATGCCTTAGTGTCACGTGCAAACATCTTATATGAAAGGAACTTCCCTTCAAGCTGTTGCAGCATTTGATTAACCTTGCTTATGCTAAAGACTTTGGGTTTACTTCCACAATAGAATGCTTTGACGTCTTCGACAGCCAGGGATCCAACGGTCTCACCTCTATCAAGGATTGAATTTTCCAGCGATTTCCTTGCGCCTCTCAAATAAGTAAGAACACTCACCTTTCCATTGTTATGGTCATTATCATACTTTCCATGGCTGAGCGGAAAGATATAGAAATAACGTCTCCACTTTGCAGAGAAATTAGGATGAAAAACTCGAGAGACCTACATTTCAGGAGCACAAAATTAACATTCTTGTTAAGAGAACAGAGTAGTCTTCATAAAAACCTATTATTACATATCAAGGGCGCTTAAGAGCTACTGAATACATAGGACTGGTGATATAGTTTCACACATTCAATAAGATGTGCAACAGATAAATATAATAGCCAAACTCTGAATAGAACTCCTCACATGCACAATTAGCAGATCCACTGTATGTGTGCATGTGCATGTACATACAACAATTTTTACGTATTATTGAGCACTAATTGCAAAACACACCATGTTTACTGAGTGGATATAAGGGGACATATGTACATGTGAAAAAACAAGATGTTGCTATGTATGCCAATTTCAATGAACCATAATTGCAGAAAAAATTGTACTCTCATGGTGAAATAGATAAATTCCTTTGAGTGGGATGAGGAGGCCTGAAACACCACAATAACTATCTCTTTTCATGTCCATGAAAATTATATGTATAGCTTTCCACCAGATAATTTTGTGCCAATGGAAGAAATATGGACTTATTTAGCAACTATATATCACTGAGAGTTGGAAAAGTGCCACCTTCAGTAACAGCAAATACATAAACAAATTTGTGAGAACTTCAGTTGTTTATTAGGACTATTAGAGAAAATAAGTAGCTATATGAAGGGTCAGGAAGAAAGATCTTGGTTTTCTACATGTATGTGTGTGTGCATATCTCTCTCTCTCTCTCTCTCTCTCTCTCTCTCTATATATATATATATATATATATATATATATATATATATATATGTATGTATGTATGTATGTATGTATGTATGTATGTATGTATATATATATATGTATGTATGTATATATACCGCGAGGGAGAGAGAGTCAAACATGCATTCTGTTCAACAAATACAATTTGACAAAGCAACTTAAATTTGTTCTACATTTATGAGCTCCAGCTCATAAAAAGGAGAGAGAGTCAAACATGCATTCTGTTCAACAAATACTATTTGACAAAGCAACTTAAATTTGTTCTACATTTATGAGCTCCAGACATAAGAATTCTGCAAAATGAAAGCAACCATGAAAGTTAATAAGTATGACATCAACAACCTAATAGGATATTAATTGATAAATTGTTGATACTCTAACACCAACACCATGTTGAGCAAACGAAAACAAACAAATATTATTTTATGGTTGTTTGTTCTTACCTATTAATCGCTACCAGCAGGTCTTTTGGATGTTTGAGTATAGAGGCACAAAATAACGAAACAGAATATCATAAAGGTTGTATAGAAAAATAAGACCTTACCTTAACAACAGATACAACTCTAAGCAACCCTGGGACCATAGAGTTAATTGCAGCTTCAATATCTTCAACCTTCACATCTGTCCTCCATGTATCTAGAAGTCACAACATCTGAGTAAGATATTCATTTTTAATTCAATTTATTATGCATCCAACAAATAATGAAATTGAAAGACAAACCAATAAGAAGGTTAATTAAGGAAGCCCACTAACATTCAGTTCTGAACAGTGATGCCTTGAGATATTTAGCACTTGAATAAATGTCTTGCACAATGTGTTAACAATTCAAACAACTTCCAGGAAAACCAAAAAAAAGAAAAAAGAAGGAAGAAAGTCAATGGGTTCAATATTCAGCACTTTAATCCAGGGACTAGTTGGCCGACCAGCAACTAGACCAACTAGTCACATCGATTATTTAGCTACTATGTTCATGGAGGCAATACCGTTACTGCACCTGAGGAATTGTTGACAATAAAGTCATTTTCCAGGATGACAATCAAGACATTGTATCTCAGAAGACATGTTCATCACAGCCCAGAGATATCAAATTTGTAGAGTCTCGTCAAGTACAATACAGTGCTCAGTGCTCACAAGTTCTGGGTCCAATGCATTGACAATGCATCTCTTTCAGAAAATGAGTGACTTCCAACAGAGCAATAAGTATGAAAACGAAGAGTTTTCACTAGTAAGTATCATAAAATTATACCATGCTCGATTTCACAAACAGTTATTTTTTCAAACTACTGTGTTAAAAACAAGAGCTTAAGGAAATACAAAAAAAGAAACGTGAAAAATCAAGATATTCTTCAAAGAAACTCCAAAAACGAAAACATTGTGTCTTCTTGCAATACTTTTTCAATTCGAAAAGAGAACATTAATTGATGTGTCTAAAACTTTCCATCAATGTTCTTTAAGAAATTATAAAACTCAATGTTCTATGATATTTTCTATTAATTGTTTTGCATTTTCTAATTTTTTGAATTCCAGAGACTGTCCCAGAAAGACAAACTTTCCGATTAATACATGAGAAGCAATTCACCAACAAAAACTCAAGAACAATACCTGTGACAATAGACTCATAAAAAAGAGTTACAACAATCTGATGAAAAATTTTGGACTGGAGAACTTGGGGCAGAAAAAATGCAAATCTGTCACGCATGCACGCCAGTTTCGGTCTTGCATCCTTGTTCAGAAAGCTACTGTTGAAATATGTTGTATTGGGACCGGATCCATATCTGGATCCGGATCCCTTGGGCGCGGGTACCGAGGACGGCTCGGTACCCTAGGCAGCTTCTCCCCTCTCTCCTTTATATTCTCACTTATGTGTAATTGTTGAATTAAGTGAATAAGAATTTTCTCTCTCCTAGGGTTGCGGTGTGCCCCTAGGTTAGAGCTTCCCCGTGGTTTTTTCCTCGTTCTGAGGTTTTTCCACGTACATTGTGTGTTCGTTCCTTGGTCTATTCTTGTGGTTTGTGTTTCTACATGGTATCAGAGCTGCCGTATGCGATCTATTGGTGTTTTTCGTCGTGATCTCGCCGTTCGTGTTTTCCGCGCCGTTGCCTCGGGATCCATGCACGCCGTCGCCTTGGGATCCATACCGACATCTAGGGTTCCGTGCCATCGCCTCGGGATTTGTGCCGCAGCTAGAGTTCCGTACCGCAGCCTCGAAATTGGGATCCGTGCACATCGTTGCATCGGGATCCGTGCCGCCATCTAGGGTTCAGTGTCGCTGCCTTGGGATCCGTGCCGTCACCTCGGGATCCATACATGTCTCGGGATTCGTGCACGCTGTCACCTTGGGATCCATGCACACCGTCGCCCTCCTTGGAATTCGTGCTGCCACCTCAGGATCCGTGCACACTGTCACCTCGGGATCCGTGTACACCGTTGCCTCGGGATTCGTGCGCTCGCCTAGGGTTCGTGCCGCTGCCGCTGCGCCAAATACCACCGTCGCCATTGGTGACATCGCCAGTGTCACCCTTTGCACCGTCGACTTGCTTCCCGGAGAAGAAGGAAAATATGCGTGCCTAGGCGCTTCCTAAGCTTGCCTCCCCCTATTCACATCACTTCCTAGGGGTCTTTTGCTAATCCGGTGAAGTGCATCCGCCTCTAATCTCCATCTCTTGTTTTTTTTTCTTTGGCACCCATTGTGCGGGAAGAGGTGGCTGGTCTGTGTCTTGATAGAGGACGTGAAGGAGGAGATGAGCGTAACTTGAGGATTGCCTCAACGTCCGCCGGCGCTCCGGCAATCGCATCCCCCTTTCCTTACAAAAGACCGGGGTTAAATTGGGCTTACGGGTGAAGGCTTTCCTCATATCGAAGTTGATTTTCTATTCACTTCTATACCCTGATTCTTGTTGGCTTTGCCTCTTGCATCGTGATTTCAACAAGGAGAACATGTGGTGCAATCTCTACCCGTGGGAGACTGCAGCCCAAGAGAGAGTAGGAATCGCTTCCGTCGAGCGATATCGACGATTGTTTCCCCCAATCGACTTTGTGTACACTCTTGGGGTTGATTGGGCATCCAGTGACGATATTACCTCTCTCTTTATCGTTCCTTTTTTAAATAGAACTTGATTTTTCTCTCGTTCTTGTGATTCTATCCAAGGATTTTACTGCCCGTTGGTGACCGTGATGGCTGAAAAGATGACTTCCAAGGTCGGTGATTGGATTGTTGATAGCGGAGCTACACATCATATGACCGGGGATCCTAAGTTGTTTCAAGAATACAAATTGTCTTCCGGGCAGCAACGCGTGTCTATGGCCGATGGGTCCTTTATTTCTGTGGCTGTAAAAGGGAGTTTGTCCCTATTGAATAAATATCTTCTTCGGAATGCTCTTCATGTTCCCAATATTCCTGTGAATCTGTTATCTGTCAGCAGTGTTACCAAAGAACTCAATTGCAATCTAATTTTCTCTACTGATCGGTGTTTTCTGCAGAACTTGGTGACGGGGACGAATATTGAGATTGGTTCGGTTATTGATGGACTCTACAGACTGCCCGTGCAGGTTGTTTCTGCTCTCATGTCAGCCACTAGTGGACAGTTGTTAGGGGTGGAGGACAGATCTACCATCTTGCGATGGCACGAGCGGCTTGGACATCTCCCGTTCCCGTTAATTAAGAAGTTATTTCCTCACCTTTTTACCTCTGTTTCCTTGGACTCCCTTACCTGTGAAGTGTGTTAGTTGTCTAAGCATGTTAGGGCCTCGTATCATATTTCTTCTACTAAAACCAGCCATCCTTTTGCTTTGGTTCATTCTGATGTTTGGGGTCCTTCGGGAATACCTACTGGTCGCGGTTTCCATTATTTCATGACTCTTATTGATGACTACTCTCGGTGTACGTTCGTGTATTTGTTGAAAGACCGTAGTGAAGTTCCAAGCATTGTCGAAAACTTCGTTGCATTTGTTGAAACTCAATTCCAGACCTCTGTTCAGGCCTTTCGTACTGACAATGCTCGAGAGTATGTCTCCCAATCCCTTGATGACTTCTTGCGAAGCAAGGGTATTATACATGAAACATCGTGTAGACACACACCTCCTCAGAATAGCGTGGCTGAAAGGAAGAACCGTCATCTGTTAAATGTCACCCGGGCCATTATGTTTCAACGTCATGTCCCTAAGCGGTACTGAGGTGATGCACTTCTCACTAGTGCTCATCTTATTAACCGTATGCCTACTCGTGTGTTGAATGGTCAATCTCCCTATTCTGTTTTGTGGCCTACTCATAATCTCTGGCCTTTGACCCCTCGGGTGTTTGGGTGTGTTTGTTTTGTCCATGATCATAGTCCCACCCTCAAGAAACTCGACCCTAGGTCCATCAAAGCGGTCTTTTTGGGGTATTCCTCCACCCAAAAGGGATACAAGTGTCTCGATCCTAGTACTTCCAGGATATATGTTTCCAGGGATGTTACGTTTCATGAGCATG